>CATIWJ010170674.1:0-10203 GCA_949640765.1 Croton laevigatus | reverse complement strand
GAAAAATTGGCAATGGAAGGGGATATAGAGGGAAAGAGAGAGACAGAGGGAGAGAGAGCGTGAGGCTATTTTGATGAACTGATAAACTATATAAATTGGGCTATTTTTGTCCTTTAGAAACATAAAAGGCCTACATAGGTAGCTTATAAACAAAAGGGGCTCTATACGTCTGTTAATCTTAAAAGAGGGTTATTTAAGGGTTTTTCCCTAAACTCTTCTGCTTAAACGTCCGAGCATCCGTTCTTTCAAAGCTCGCGAAGATTTCCCAAAAACCGGACGAAGCATAATTAAGCTAATATCCAAGAAATCCATCCAGGTATTAATATTACTGAATTTAGAATTCACTTGTTAATTGTTTAGTTTCTGTTTTTCTTATGCGAATCTAATCAAAGTTAGTTTATTTGAAAACTTAATCATTTTGCATTTGGTTGTTGCTTTACTGGGTTTGCTTGATTTGTTTGTCTGAGAGGGAAGTTTGAATCTTTCTTCTCTTAGTTCATATATTTGCACATTATTTTGGGAATCTTTAAATGGGTATTTTCAAATCTAGGTGGTGATATGATTTTTTTTTTATTTACTTTTGAAAATTGTGCTTCTGCTTGTGTTGGATTAAGTTTGAAATAGTGGTGATAAGTATGTTGTTAAATATAAATTCAGGTGATTAACTGAATTTCTATGTTAATTTTGATTTTTATATGTTTTTGCAGTGTTAAATTTGAAATAGCAATGAGGCAATAAGTAGTTCATTACTGAATAATGGATTCAAAATCATTAGCAAAATCTAAGAGGGCTCACTCACTGCATCATAGCAAAAAAAAGCCTTCTCATTCTAGTGTAAAATCATCAAAAGCTCCTTCTAGTTCTGGAACTGGTTCTGGTAATGCTGCTGGAAGTGGGAATAAGGCATTGGGGAAGCAAGCAAAAGAGAGGGCTCGACAGGCTGCACTTCCAACAAATTGGGATCGTTATGAGGACGAATTTGATTCAGATTTTGAATACCCATCTGGAGATATTAGTAAAAGTAAAGCTTCTGATGTTGTTTTCCCTAAGAGTAAAGGTGCAGACTTTCGTTACCTGATTGCTGAAGCTCAATCTCAACGCCAATCAAAACCTTACTTCGATACTTTCCCTTCGTTGGATGACATATTGCCTGGTATTTCTTCACATCTTTCTGCTTCTTCAGTTATAGTTGTATGGTCTATTTATTTTATTCATTTGGTTTTATAAATACAGAGAAGTCATGTGGGTGAATTTTATTTAATGTATTATTAGTGATATGGAAAGAAGGTCATTGTAATTGGCATAAACACAAAACAATATTGCATGATGTATTTTAATCTACCAGTAGCCTACCTATTATGCTGTCAAGAAAGTTTTCCTACCTAATATGCTGTTCGAGAAATTTTTATGTGTTTTGAAGATGGCTTAAGTAGCAGGAAATTCATTTCAAACTTAGTTTAACTTCATGCTGGATGATTTCAGTACTTTCAAGAATTAAAAATTTTTCGTATGTAGTTTTGACTGAAAGAAAAAGTTATTGTGTGCGTCAAACTCATTTAATACTTTCATAAAGGCACTCTAGGAAGTACAAGCTAGAGAAAGTAGATATTTTCTTAGGCATTTGTGTTGAAGGAATCCTCCAGTGATGGAATTACAATCTAAGAAAAGTTACATATCCTACTTCATTGGGTTTAAAACCTGTTCACATATATTTCCCTATTATGTGGATCCGTATCTTTAGGAAATTCATATTGACACATGGTTAGTGGGTAGGCAATATTGTTCTTATTAAAAAAAACTGATATTCTGATTCTTCATTTCTTCTCTTTCCCATGTAGAAATTAGGACTCCAAAGTTAAGTTACTCGGTTGTTCATTCCATTTCTTGTCTTGGTTTGAAAATAAATATAGATTCCATTTACTTTTTATGATTGATCATCTGACTAACACGCATTCTCCCAATACGTCTTATATTACAAAATTGTAATCCTGTTAATAGTCCTGATTAACAATTTGGAAAATTGATTATATCTATTTCTTCCAGAAAAATAGAATAGCTTCTGGTCAATGCTGTTCTGATTTATCATGTAACTTCTGTATTGTCATTGTTGAGCTGTTGATTTTAAATGCTAACATGATATCACTGGTTTTAGGGGACTTTGAACTCGGATTAGGGTCAATGCTTTCAGTCAGGGGAGAGAGCATGCTGTCATGGATCGGGGATGATAATTTTGTTGTGGAGCATGAAACATCTACTATCCCTGAGGTAATTGGCTTCCTGTATTCCCTTTCTAGTTACATGCAAATGGAAAAAACTAGGATTTTCTCCGGTGTAGATTCTATTTGACATCAACAGTTTGGATGTTCTCTAGCTTTAAAGATATATTAATATGAAATCGAACCATGTGAAGCATCTTTGTTGAATTAGAATCAAAGCAATTCTCAGCAGTATTAGGCAATTTATCAATATGTTAATACCATCATTCCTACTGCTATATTCTGTGCTCTTTCTCTTCTCTCTTTTTTAAATTTTCTCCTCTTAGATACTCAACTGTCTTCTTTTTGTTAATTTTCTGCTGAATATTTTGTCAACCAGGCATCGTTTCTTTCGTTGAATTTGAATGCTCTTGCGGAACAGCTAGCAAAAGTAGACATTTCAAAGAGGCTTTATATAGAACCAGACTTGGTACTGTCAGAGCCGGTATGCCTCTTATATTCTAATTTGATTTGCAAATATTTTCCAAGAATTATATACAAAGTGATGCATGCCTACTTTTTATTTTAAGTTACTTGTAATTTAAAATTTCAGTTTTAAGAAACACGCAAGTGCTTATAAGTTAAAAACTACATATCATGTGTTTTGACCAACTTGGAGATGTGTTAGAGATGAGCACCATTTGAACATGTCGAGCATTCATCACTAAAGTTCGTTTTTTTCAAGGAAAAGTTTTACATATTTCAGTCATACGAAATCCTTAATGATCAAATAATAGTTTCAAATTAATGTGCTACATTGATCTGGAAAATTTCTGTTTCTAAGGTACTGTCTGCAACTGCATTTCCATCATCTTGATTTTGGTACCTTGATCTGAATATAAAATGACTTATTTGACAGGCTGATGATAAATCAAAGGCAAGCAGCAGCCTGGAATCAGGCCAAATGCAAACAAGTGAAACGGAAAAAACCACGGCCGTTGTGGAAAATTTGGCCTTAGATTTTTCTGAGAAGAATAAGGTCACCAACCTGAATGTTGAAGACGCATCATCAGAATCTACTATTGATCTACATTCAAACATCGTTTCCCCTAATCAAGGATTGTATAGATTAAATCAGGCCAAGGACAAGCAGAATCCAAGTCAAGATAGCAAATCTAGTAAGAGCAGCAGTCAGATATCGCAAGTGGAGACCAATAAGAAACTATCCTCGTTTGAGGCAGCTGCAGCAGAAGCAGAACTGGATATGCTTCTGGACTCCTTGAATGAGACCAAGTTTCTTGATTCTTCTTCTAGCTCCAAATCCAGTAGCTTGCCCGCATCCCATAAGGAAACTTCTATAGCTCCCCAACAATCCAGTAGAAACGCCACAAGCACAAGCTCTTCAGAAACAACGGTTGTAGCTGCTAAACTAGATGATTTTCTCGATGATTTGCTCGAGACTACATCTCATTTGTCGAACCAAAACTCATATCATCCTCAGGAGATAGCTATAGTTACCCATGATGAGATTAAATCTTCTTCTTCCTCTTCCCAGCCTGTAACAAAGTCTAAACCTTTGGATGATTTTGATTCATGGTTTGATACACTTTGATTGTTTTTAAGCTGAAAAATTCACTTATGTACTATTTTTATGCTGTGTTTCATATTCAATTATATATACAAAAACTTCCTTCTGTCATTATATTGGATAGGTAGCATACATTTTGCATTGCATAGGTAAGAAATGTTCAAAGAAAAGCCACATGGCCAATCATGATAATGTTACGAAGCTCATAAAATTATATTATTATCAATTAGCTGTAAATGAGAGTGAAATGAATGGGCTTAAAAGCCAGCTTATTACTATATACAATGTTAATTTTAAAAAAAAAAATTGTTTGGTGGATGTTTCATATAGAAATTTCTTTTAATATAAGGTTTTCCATGTTTTTGATATAGATATAGATATCTACACATACACTCAATGAGTAAGGGTATATATTTGTGAGCATGGGACATTCACACCAACACCTTCTCCATCTCTTCCAACCTGCACCTCCTATAAGGTTTTCCATGTGAGAAAAGAACAAAACTTGATGATGCCATAAAGCTCCATCTGTGCTATCGTCCGATAACCTCTGTCGGTTGGCCGGTGCAAGGTGGTGAAGAGCGGCGGCAGCGATGTTGCCGGAAGGTTGCTGATGGTAGCGTCATTATGTTTTTCTGATCTTTTTTCTTTTCTTTATTAAATGTCCTTAAGTGATTTCAAACGTTCGTCTCCTTTTGCAAGGCTTCCGCTTCCACTTTTACAAAACCAGAGTAATTTATAACTCAATCTGCATAAACGCCTAACTTAAATTTCATAGTATCGCATTAGCATCCTATAAAAAACACTACTCAATCAGCAAACAGCTATTAATGTTTAATAGCTATTAAAATAATTAAACTTCTCAAAATAATAATACTACCTCCATTCCTAATTTATTGAGACTTTAGACATTTTAGGACAAAATTCAGTCGCTAAATAAGTGAAACCTTTAATATTTTTTTTCGGTTAAGTTAGAACGATTATGCCCTTTAGAATGATTAGTTCATTTGTCTTGTAGTAGATGCAATTTGTTTTTAATGCATGTGAAGTCCACTTTTTATATTGGATGGACATAAGTCATGGAATGAGAAGAAAATTATAAAGGGAAAAAAAAAGGATGAATAGTAAAAGTCTCAATTAATAAAGAACGAAAGTAGTACAATAATTAAACTGTTGCTAAAACAATTAATTTTGTCAAATAGAGCATAGTTCTGTACAAAATTTCCATTTTGATCATAACATTGCTAAATAACCTTTGAATATCAAATCAAAGAATACAAATAAAACCTCCCAAAATAAAGTTCAAAAGAATATGTTCTCCCAATCTTTTCACCATTTTCAGGGAAAGAAACACATAGACACCTCGTGAACTGAGGGAAGAAGTAAAGAAAGATGTTCAAAAAGTTAGTTTGCATTTAGCTCTGCAACTAAACATCATTCTTTGCAGATTTCAAATTCTGCACCAATCGGTAGATGGTCACTTGGGTGGTTGTAGTTCGGTAATCCGCCATGAACATCCGGCGAATTTGGTTCCGGAAGTTCTAGGAATCCTATCGGTTTTATATTCTCATCAGGGGAAAAGAATATATAATCTAGTGTATCTGTGAAATCAGGAGTGCAATTTGTGAAAGGTGGTTCTTTTCCTCTTACATGACTGTAAACACTGGTCAAAGGAATAGGAAGCTCATCTAAGCTTTCTGCTAATGGTGAAATCGAAGAATTGCCGGAAACAAGATACTGATAAACCTGAAACAGGATGAATATAGGAAGTTCAAAAATGTTCCTCAGAATATGGAACTAAAATAACAATAACCAAGTGATATATCCAAACTAGTGGGATCGGCTATATGAATATTTGGTTTTCCGGATAAAGAATTGCTAATGCCAGATCATGGACAAAATTACGCTAATTGTAATTATTGTAGCTAGCTACTAAACAGAGGGCAATTTTGTTTTTAACAAATATTTGCTCCAGCATTAATAATATTTGCTCTGTAAATATCATCGCTTTTTCTAACATTCACTCTGATTAACATCCATGCAAAGCAAAGTCGAAAATAATTTGAAATATATCTTTTGTGAAAAAAAAAATCGAAGGGGAATTTTAAAATCATTAGAAGTATTAGTAAATAGGTAAAACCTGCGATCAAAATGAACAGAAAAAAGGGAGACATGAAAGCAGAACAGAAAACGAAAATGAAGTAACATACCGTATCCCCAGGAGTAGAATTGAAGTCACCAGACAGAACAATGGAGGGTGTCGAATCAAACTTGTCAGAAACTACGGTCTTAAATTGAGATATGCGCGACAGAAGGTATTTAGCTTGGGCAAGCTTCACATCAGCCCATTCTGGATCCCTAAAACAAAATCACCAATATGTATTAAAACTTCAATCAATGAACTTCACTTTAGCTGGGTACCATCACCCATACAATAATAATGTAATCGTTACCAGTAAATATGTGTGTTTGCTACAATAACAATGTGATGAAAAGCATCCTTGAGTTTAAATGCAGCCATGATTCCAACACAGTCGCGCTTCAATCTTACACGGGGATCATTAGGATCTCCACGATCTTCAGGGGTACTTTTTGCTGAGGAATCAGAACCTGATCATAAATAATTTAGGTAAGCCAATGATTGAGAAAAACCATAACCAATCAATCTAGTCAAAGATCTTCTGATGTTTCTACTGTAAGAAATCATAGTGGAAATAGCAATCACAGAAAAACAATGGAAGTTTGTATCTATAAATATATTAGAAGTCGGATATCAGATTTGACAAGAGCTTATCAAAGATCAAGGTGAAGGGAATTAATTTATCACATATTGTAAATAATTTAATAAAGAAGAGTAGGGGAAAACAAAATGAATAAAAAGAAAGCCACAGCCAGAAAATCAGTTGTATTTTGCTCATCTTATTTTAATTATGCTTTACAAAGAATTTTGTTTCTTTTTCAAAGAGGAAGCAGAAGAAACTGCCATAGTGATAAACCACCATAAAGTATATACTGAAATTTGAAGTATGCATGCTGAAATAATAAAAAGAAAAAACATGAATAAAGATCATAGAGACAGAAACTATTCAGAAAAATTACCCTTCTTTTGTTCCACATTTTTATCCCCTTCTGCCTGTGGTTCAATTTGTTTATCTTCATCTGAACTTTGTTCATCTTCAACCAAGTTTACAAGGTCATTGTACTCTATCCTCTCCTCTAAGAGCAATTCTGCACTAAAAACAGGGAACAAAGGAAAAAGATTAATACCCAAAGTCTTAATGAAGAATAGTGCTAGATTTATATAAGGTGCAATGTTCAATAGGATCAGAACAATTTTCCGAGCATCAATATAGAGTTTAACAAGTAAATCATAATTAAAATCAATGATAAAGTGAACAAACACTTGAGTAGAAAACATCAATCATCTTCATCACTTGTTTAAAAATGACGAGCTAAAAATTTATAAAAATACAGCTCAGCTAACAATGACTATTTACTATTGGCAAAAAAAAGGGAAATTGGTAAAAAAAGAAATGACTATTTACTTACTAATAAAAGTAGAGTCCTTTTAGAGAGAAAATTTTACTGTATTCTAATCTAAGAAAAATTCGGAGATTTCTTTTGTCTAAGAATTATCTTTTCAATTCCAGAATCTCTTCAGTATCATTGCTGAAAGAATATAAAAGATTGATGGGATGCGGTGAGAGAAAGGTATGAGGCTTTGAGCAAGGTAAAAAGAGATTATTTGACATGCATGGCTGGTAGAAACAAGAGTCTTAAATAACCAACAATGCTCCAGTCAGATTTTGGCATGGCGTTGGCATTTCCAAAGCCTTCTTTTTCATGTAAAACCAATGGTTCCAAATGGCTGTACGCAGAAAATAGTTGCTGACTCCTTAGAGAAATCAATCAAGTCCAAATTTGTAATGATGTTAGAGATATATATGGGGAGAAGCAAAAGAAGAAGGAAGTGGTTGTCATGTGAGAAAATGGTTTTCATGTTCTGAAGGCTTATTGCAATTTAATTTGACCAATTTACATATTATTAGTCTTAGAAATGAACTATAAATGCCCTAACTTATCTCTTCAACGGTTATTAAGATATTGCAGCAAGCCAAAACCAATATAGTTATTCAGAGGGGAGTAAAGCATACATACCAGTTGTGCTTATAAAAAATTCCACACCCATCACGTTTCCGTCCACTCCTCTGAATATATATACTGGAATACCCGTGGCTCTCTAAGTTTTTCTTGTAAAAGCTATCGTACTTGTCAACCTCCTGGTAAGATTTATTGTAGGTTCTATTAATCCCTATATGTATCAATTCAATATGCAACAAGAGAAATTAAAAGTAAACTAGAAATATAAATGCTCAATTTTCAGAACAAAGGCTGGACTTTCATCCCATCTTCCCCCTTTTACAAAAACCCCTCTTACAAGAGATGAATTGAGCAAACCTGTAAGCAGAGGAAGTCAGCTCCAAGATTCTTGAGAACAGTTAAAATTGCCTGTGAACGAGACTTCCACCTGTATGAGTACATATCACAGTCTATTTAGGATATCCAGTTCCAAAAACTTTCGTCAATTAAAAGATTATTTAAATTCTCAATGTTTTCATGTGCAGTTGAACCAAGAAAAGTATAAGGTTACTTAAAGGAGGAAAAGAATGAGTAAGAGGAGGAAAAGAATGAGTAAGAGGACCAAAGGTTGTTGATTTAGTTTGCTTTAAATCCTCATAAATTTCATTCCTTAACAAATTGCATTTGGCTACAAACTTGGTTGTTTACCTTTGGAAACTTTAGTCAGGTTTTAATAGCTTAATTAGGCTCCAAGGAGATTATTCAACCAAAATATTTTTAATGAAATTCAAGTTCTTGAGGCTTATGAAGCAACTTAAGAAGCAGCACAAGCTGTCTATGGAGCATCTGAGACAGAAGGTTTGGCTTTTGAACCTCAAAGTTTTGACCACTCAACTACAAAGTTTGAACAACCTTGCTATTTTGCTACTGTCTCTGTCATTAACAAGTTTGGCCTGATGAAACTTGAAGTTCAGCTAACAACAAAACCGTAGTATGAAGGACAGGAATAATAACTAATTTTGATGGCTGAATGAGGGAATGCATTAAATGCACTCAAATGACCATTTAATCCCAAGAAAATATAAAAATTAACCTTGAACTTAGAACAACCAAAGTTGAGCAATCTATTGACTTATTAAGCATGCATAAATACTCTGACTCTTTAGAAAGCTTGAGCCAAGTCTCTATAAATGCTTATATTCCTAAGGTTTTTGTATAGCAACCCAATTTGAGCCCCCATCCTTGGTTGCCTAGAAGGATAATCATCAATTATCTTCATCAAAATCATAAATACTATGGAAAAATAGTTATGAGGATTTACTTGAGGCAAGGAGATGGTGAATGCGGAAAAAGGGAACTCTTCACGTAAGCCTACATGATACAACAATTTTACTGAATTAGAGATGCTTGAACTTCAGCATAGAGCCTGAAAAGTGTATGGAAAGCTACCAAGACCTAAAAGTTTTGAAATAGGTAGCAATGAATTCATCTTCCCGCAAAGTTTTATAGGATCCAGAACAAAATGTGTCATAGTTGCACAATATTCCAATAAGAAAAAAAAATTCAATTAAAATTTTAGCAAAAAATCCAATGATCATAAAGCAGCATTCACAAATCATGTACATCATTCAGAAGAAGTCAGATCATTGCACGTGTGTTTCCATACCAACCCATCTTTCTCCTTGATCACTTTAGGAATGACTGAATATGACATGAAGGCATATCAAAGTAATAAGTGATATTAGAGAGGATAAGATTGACACTACATTCTAAATTACATTGCAGCACCAAGTTTTTATACTGCTTTAGTCCCCTAAATGTATAAAAACTAGTTCTTCAAAAGAAATTACAGTTTCTAGTTAAAATTGACATGCTAATCTATTAAACGCAATAAATCGATCAATACCAATGTTTGTATAGACTGTTGCACTTAATTGTAATTAAATAAATTAAAATATATCTACAAACTTAATATATTCACAAAAAATTCTCAAAACTTAAGATCTTTAGAAGAACCTATGGAATAAAATCTAAGACCTCAACAAAAGCACGGTGCCTTTCTGATTGTTTGAAAATTTTGATACTCCCTTCAAAGTTTCTAATTTACAGCTAAATATAAATGTCTCAAGTAGAAGTTACATATCACGATGACTGCAAATAAGAAAAAAATTTAATGACTTAAT
Organism: Croton laevigatus; assembly: GCA_949640765.1. Taxonomy (NCBI): domain Eukaryota; kingdom Viridiplantae; phylum Streptophyta; class Magnoliopsida; order Malpighiales; family Euphorbiaceae; genus Croton; species Croton laevigatus. Next base: position 157 of record CATIWJ010170674.1, on the reverse strand, counting down.
ATAGCAACAAAATATTTGACCATGAAACAATACACATACCTGAGCCAAAATGTTATAGGAAACAAGACGGAATCTAATGCCTGCAATAACAATACTGATTCTCATGAACAATTTGCAAATTCAAGCCAACATATAACTATTAATAAACGATTTATAA
>CATIWJ010170633.1:0-12370 GCA_949640765.1 Croton laevigatus | reverse complement strand
TCTGGGTTGATGTAAAACTTTACATTTGCATTCACAGCAATCCATAAGAATGTTGTTTCCTTGTTTTTTGGACTTTTAAGTGATTCTGACATGGAATGGATTGTATTGAATAACCCCAAGGTTGTGTTTTTTTTTTTTTTTGGATTTTCCATTTATTTTGTAGTATATATATTAAAATGATCTAAAGGGTAGTAACTACAAGGTTATTAGACTAGCTTCTTTTTTTTATTGATTTGATGGAAATAATTTCAAAGATGGTGATAAATATTTTATTAATTGGTTTACAAGTTAGATGTTAGTATTTGACAAAATACTGAAAGGGGTGGTAATTTTTTTTTTTTAATATAAATTATGGTTATATTAGAAGCATTAGTTTGAATATTAAAAAACATAAGAATATAAATTTAGGGATAATTCAATGGTAAGGGCATTTAAGAATTTTTTTTCTTTTTCCCTAGACCAAAACGGTAATTTTTTAAGACCCAAACAATAATTTTCTAGCCAATCTCTTTCTTCTCTCTCTCTCAGCAAGCCTAAAAAACAGCATGAGTAGGCGATCGTTGCCACTTTTAGGCCAAGCTGCCACCATCGAAGTGAAGTCCGATTAATGAAGAACATTTGAGCACCAGTAGAATCAACCATCGCCGTCGCCTCTCTGGCTTAAAAACCGGCCAAAAATTGCGAAGAAAGGTAAGAACTGGCTATTTCAATTTTCAACTTTGCCGCCGCCACCACCACCGCTTGTTCTAACTTGGTTCGAGCAATTCAAGGCCACCAATATATTCCTTGATCATTGGGGAATCTTTTAAAAGCAAGATCTCACGCGTTGGTTGGCTAGAATGGGAGAAACGACTGAGTTTCTGGGTCAGGTTGTTTTGACCCAAAATTTTCAAATGCCAAAATCGAGGCCTTCCAGTGGCCATTTGTCCAAATAAATACCATTTTTGGAATTCTCATGTTACAAGCTTCAATTTGGTATACTCATTTAGAAGGTTCACCGTTGGAAAATAGAATTGAGTTTGAAGTGGAAAATTCCTGTTTTGGTCCTACTAAAAGGTAGGAGTCATGGTTTTAAATAACGGCCGTTACGTTACGTAACGGCCGTTATTTAACGGAATGTGAGACGACCGTTACCGTTATTACCGTTATTTAACCGTTTTTTATTTTTATATGTGTAACGGCCGTTATTTAACGTTACCGGCCGTTATTGGCCGTTATCCACCGTGACAGACCGCGAAACAACAATTATTATTAAATTTCAATCCAAAAAAATTTTATTTAAAAAAAAAATTTGTTAAAAATAAAATGTAAAAAAAAAGGGTGAGAAAGAAGACAATAATATGGACTTGAACTTACAAAAAAAAGAATTTTTTCCTAATTTTATAGATAGTTTGTTTGCACCTTACGTAGCCTATGTGTGCCCTTCTCAAGAAGATGAAAGTGAATTTTCTTTTACACCTCATAGGCACTTCTTTTGGCATTGATGTTATTTTATATATGTTATATTTTGAATATCTATTTTGTTTTGTACTTTTTGTAAACTCTATGGTATATGTGTATAATTATGATGTGAAATAATTCATTAGTTAATAGATTTATAATAGTATATTTATAATTATCATATGAGACAATATAACTAATGCTTTTTATATTGCAGATATACTTATTAAACTATTGTATGATTATTCTTTTTATGAATACCTTCAAAATATATTGATTCCAAAAGTTTACAATTTTTCAAAAAAATTTTGCAGCTTCGTAAGCCGTTACCGTTATTTATCACCACGATAGGTCCGTTACCGTTACCTTTACACGCGACCGCGATTGTGGCCGTTATCGTTATTTAAAACCATGGTTACAAGAGGGTGAGGAGGGATACCTAATGGGTTTGTGTTAGCTTGAAGTTCCAGAGAAAACATCAAAGGAAGTGGTTGCAAGTGAGGTATGGGAGGTACTTAATAATTTTGATGATTTTTTCCATCAGCCTAATGGGCTACCTCATACTAGGAAGCAGGATCACTCTATTATTATTAAAAAAAGGGTAAAACCAGTTAATGTCAGACCTTACATATAACACCCCTTATACACCTACTGAAGTAGACCTATAAGGGGGTTACACATGTCTCTGTACGGTATGCAGAATTTAAAATTTTCTCTTTAATTAATTATATTTACATAATTACATTTCAATTTAATATTTCATATGTACATCAAAAATTTCTTATTCAACTCTTCAGTATATGCCATGCTATGGTTTTGATAATTCCTGATGCTGCTTTGCTACACTAGTTTTTTTCTTGACTTCTGACACCTACAAGTTAGCAAACACTAACTTGCTGAGCTACGAGCTCAGTGGATACTTTACTTAAATAACTATAAGCATAATGCAACCATTCATAGCTCAATATCACAAACAAGGAGCAATCACAACATCACATAGCATATCACGTATCATAGCACATTTATCAAACTCATACGTAGGTATAAGTAAAGTATCAAACATGTGCGACGCGGTGTTCTACACGCGCCTCTCATGCGCTCTTACATCACGATAATATCCCGTCAACAGCTATATCATCGAATTGCAAACTTGATTAATATCTTATTTAGTTTATTTCTTTCTTTCATTTATATCTATTAATTCCACTTCACCTCGCTGCGCACTCTGATTCACCTCGTTGCTTTTACTACATTAATAGCGATTTCTAATTATTTATTTATTATACTTCCATAACTATCAACTACTTAATTTTCCTCATAATTAGTCAATATTAATTAACCTAATTATTTCACTATTAACTCTAATCTCGATTACTGCCATTTAATTTAATTCCATAATATATTCGTACATTCATTTATATTCATATTATTTTCACTATTAGCACTTTACTAATAATTAGTCTTCCCATTAATAAATTGTCCAATGCCGTTATTACGTTAATAATATTCCATCTCAATTTGGTCATTTTCATTAAGATTACCCTAATAAATTGTCATTAACATAATTTATTCATATTCCATTTATTATTAATTACATATTGATTAATTTGACACTTTTGCGATATTTACGTTATTGATCCGTCGGGTTCTCAATTCATTAATCGAAGTTCATATTCGGGTTCGAAACATCAAAACGATATGAATAAGGTTCTGTCCAAAAATCGTTCATCGGAGGGGAAATTCTGGTCATCGGTAGGGGAATATTTCGGCCGCCGAAAAATCCCAAACTTGTCGGATTTCAAATCCATGCACACCAAAAGCTTTATCTCAAAGCCTAGATTCTAAATATGCAATCACATACAACAGATTTTGAGCCGTTTGGCTGAAAAATCCAATAAACCATTCGGCCAGTCACCGAAAAACACAATTCTCAAATCTGGTGACCGATCAGCACAAGCTCAACATCAAAATGAAGCTAAAGGAATGAGAATTCAAGATTTACCTTTAAAGTGGACGGATCATGGCCAGAGATCACTAGAAAATTGAGAAATCCGATTGGCCATTTGTACATGAGTCTCGATCCGGCTACAAATCGGTAACGAGGCCTATATCATCGGAAAGCTCGCATTGAGAGGATTCTAGATCAGTCCTCAAATCCACCGTCGGTTCACCAGAGCGGCCGGGATCTACATCGAAAGCTTTCGGCCGCCGATGCTCGTCGGTCACCGGAAATGGCCCCATCCGGCGGCAAAGCCTACGTCAAACGGAAGCCTTCGATGGGGTGAATCGATCGGTGCCCTCCTTTTCACCATCGAATGCCGGAATAAGCTTCAGAAGTTTTTGATGAATAATAACATGAATAGTGGCAGCTGGATTCTAGCCGCGATTTCCATCAATTCTGGTGGCACTTCGGTACAGTGCTACCAGCAACAAGTTTGACAGAAAGATGGCTTCAAGGCGGCGTGGCACGTCGGTCGACCTGGTCATCGGTGGCAGCGGAGATGGCCCGGCAATGGGTCGCCTCTCTCCTCCCTCTCACTTCTTCTTTCTTTCATTTCCCTTTTTTCCCATTTCCACTGCTGCTTTCTTTTTTCCACTTAATTAATTTTCCATTCCCCTAATTATGTTTATCTTATTTAAATTATTAAATCCATTGTCATATTTTATACACTAATTTTTTTTTTTTTTGCTAGGGAAGTTTCCGTTTCATATTTAAAAATCTCAACTTCATTATTCGGGTTTCCGGCAATTTATAATCACATCACATTATTATTTGATTAATTTATCTCTTTTAAATTTTATTTTAGAATTTATTTACATACTCAAATATTCCATATCTCGGATTTTAGAAATCCGGGCATTACACTACTGTTATCCCCACTTTCAAAAAAATGAAATCAAGCGTTTGGTTTCAGAAATGTTGGAAGCTAGCATTATTAGACCAAGTTTCAGCCCCTTTTTGAGCCCGGTTCTCTTAGTTAAGAAGAAGGATGGGAGCTGGAGGTTCTGTGTTGACTACAGGGCATTGAACAAGGTTATGGTGCCAGATCGATTCCCTATTCCTAATATTGATGAATTGCTGGATGAGTTGCATGGAGCAAAGTTCTTCACAAAGCTAGACCTGAAGTCTGGGTATCATCAAATTCGAGTGAGGGAAAAGGATGTGCACAAAACAGCATTCCGCACTTATGAAGGGCACTACGAATTTCTAGTGATGCCTTTTGGCCTTACTAACGCCTCATCCACTTTCCAAGCTCTAATGAACTCCATCTTCAAAGGACTTCTGAGGAGGTACGTCCTTGTATTTTTTGATGACATCCTAATTTATAGCTCTACCTTGGCAGATCATTTGCGGCACCTGGAGGAAGTTCTCCGCATCTTTCGGGATCACCATTTGTTGATCAATAAGAAGAAGTGTAGCTTTGGTCAGCAGCACTTTGAGTACCTTGGCCATATCATTTCCAGGGAATGATTAATGGCAGACCCAGAGAAACTGAAGGTGATAAAAGATTGGCCACTACCCAGTAACCCAAAAGAACTAAGGGGATTTTTAGGACTAACAAGGTACTATCGCCGCTTTGTGCGTGGATATGGCAAAATTGTAGCTCCATTGACCAAACTTCTGAAGAAGGAAGGGTTCATTTAGTCTGAAGAAGCTACGGCGGCCGTAAACCAACTAAAGGAAGATTTGCTGAAAGTTCCCATACTCGCACTACCAGACTTTAATGAACTTTTTGTACTTGAAACTAATGCATCAGGTTATGGTCTAGGGGTTGTACTGTCACAAAATAAGTGCCCGATAGCATTCATCAGTCAAGCTTTATCTGATAGAGCTCAACAAAAGTCAGTATACGAGAGAGAGCTAATGGCAATTGTTTTTGCTGTGTAAAAATGAAGACACTACTTGCTTAGACGGCACTTCATTATTCAGACTGATCAACGGAGCCTTAAATTTCTATTTGATCAGAGAATTGTTGCCCCAAATTGCCAATAATGGATGACAAAGTTAATGGGGTACAGTTTTGAGATATATTATAAGCCCGAAAGAGAGAACCAAGGGGCGGATGCTCTTTCTCGAGTGCCGATTGTTTCAGAATTTCAGTACATCACAAGGGCCACAATATTAGATTGGCAAGAGTTACGCCAAGCCATCCAACAAGACCCCAAATTGTCAGGATTATTAAAAGAGTTACAGTAGGATCTTTTGGTGAAAAAAGGCTGGCATCAACAACAAGGGTTGCTGTATTACAAGGAAAGATTGGTGGTCCCAAAAGGTTCGCCGTTAAAATAAAAGCTTTTAACTGAATTTCATTGTATGCCTATCGGTGGCTATGAGGGATTCCTAAAAACGTATAAACTATTGTCTAAGGAGCTATTTTGGGAAGGGATGAAGCTGGATGTCCAAACATTTGTTGCTTCTTATGTAATATGCCAACAAATGAAGTATGAAACTCTTTTTCCGGGGGGTCTGCTCCAACCTTTACCAATTCCAGCAGCTATTTGGGAAGACATCAGCATGGACTTCATTGAGGGACTCCCTAAGTCTAATGGATATGATTCAATCTTAGTGATAGTGGATAGGCTAAGTAAATACTGTCATTTCATAGCCTCAAAACATCCGTTTACAACAAAAAAGGTCGCTGAAGAATTTGTGAATACAGTGGTACGTTTACATGGGTTTCCTCGGTCTATTGTATTGAATAGGGACAAGGTGTTCATGAGCCACTTCTGGACAGAAATGTTCAGATTGCAATGTACTCACCTGAATCGTAGTACTGCTTATCACCCTCAAAGTGATGGGCAAAGTGAAGCTGTTAATAACTACGTGGAGACCTATCTTCGTTGCTTCATCACCTCCAAGCCCAAGATGTGGATTCAATGGCTACCATGGGCTGAATATTGGTTCAACTCCTTTTTCCATACATCCACACGCATTACTCCTTTCAAGTTAGTGTATAGAAGAGACCCCCATCATCTGTTTAACTATGAAGCTTTCAATCCTACTACTGTTGGTGAATTAGAAGAATCTTTGAAAACCAGGGATGAAATGCTGATTGAACTAAAGAACCAGCTCCTAAAAGCACAAAATTATATGAAGCAGCGGGCAGATTTGGCACGAAGAGAGGTTGAGTTTCAAGTAGGCGATTTTGTATACATTAAGTTACAGCCCTATCGAATGCGTTCTTTGGCTCAAAAGGAGAATGGGAAATTTTCTCCACGCTTCTTTGGTCCTTACAAAGTGTTACAACGTATAGGTCCCATCGCATACAAACTGGAATTCCCAGTTCATCAATTGTACACCTTGTTTTTCATGTTTCACAATTAAAACGAGTATTGGGGGACCACACCAGAGCACAACCCTTATCGGTAGTTCTTACTGAGCACTTGGAATGGTTAGTAGAACCGGTGGAAATTAAAGACATCCGATAGGGCTGGGACAGTCTAGAAGTGCTAGTATTATGGAAGCACTTACCAGATTTTGAAGCAACGTGGGAGCTTGCATTTGATCTGCACAATTAGTTTCCTGAATTCCACCTTGAGGATAAGGTGAAACTAAAAGGGGGGGGGGGGGGGGAGTAATGATAGGCCCCTACTGGTATACACTCGAAGAAAGGCTAAAGTCAGGAAGGATAAGAGTCCAAGAGCTAGAGCTGCAAGCCCAAATGAGTAACAAAGTACTTCTAGAATATTCTACCGACGTGTCATTCTGTTATGGAGTCTTGTTGAGCATTGTAATTCTGTTAGGAGGATTGTGGTACTTGTCATGTAGTGAGATGAGGGTTAGTTATAACTTCCTTATCAGTAGCCTTCTATAAATAGAGTTTGTAGGTAAGAGTGAAGGCATTTTTTGAATCATCTTTGTATTGGTATCTCTGTTGAGATAATTTGGAGGCTGCAGCCCCTATAAGTGTTGTTAGGATTGATATTAAGTCTATTAATATCAATATCAGTTATCCATTGCCTTCCATTTCATCTTTATTCCTCATTTCATTGTTTATTTAATTAGTGTTCTATCATACTTGTCCTTCTACAAATGCCGCTTGTTTGAAGAGTCCCCAAGACTCAACATCTTGCAAGCCTTTTAATTCACAAACTAAAACTAAATGAGCTATCATGGCTACCATCTTAAGAAGAGTGGTTATGATTATTCTGCTTCCTTTTGCACCACTAACAAGTCCATCGCCAAACCATTTTTTCGAATCCTCATTCAATACTTCTATGAAGTTGGTTTTTCAAGGAATTCATCTCAAGGTTCTTGGGTTTCTTCCCATTCAAAATGTTCTAAAATTTTTTCAACAATTGATTTTATGTCAAAATTTTCAGCAACACAAACCCATTATTTCAACTCAAAATGAGTTGAAACTTGTCATCATTTATTAAAAGTTGAGCTAGTGTGGTCTTCCCTACTCCCCCAAATCACAACTATTGAAATGACTGAAACTTTGCTTTCAAAGTCAGGACACAACAGAACTTCCTCAATGGCCTTCTTATTATCTTCTCAGCCAACAACTAAATGAGGCAAAGAGGAGTGAGTTTGGTCCCTTTCCCTAGTTATCCTAGCAAGATTTTCTATAGGACGCTCAACCAATTGAAACTTCCTATTTGGAGCAATCTCATCTAATCTTTCTCTAATAGACCTGACCTTATGAGCCATGTTAACTTGTTAAGACCATAAGCGAACTGATTGGAACTTCAAAAGAACAAGCGTACCTCTCTGAGCTTGCTGCCAGTCATCATTTGTTGTCGCAGGACCTCTGTGGAGAAAATATCTAGCAAGTCATCTGCATCATAAAAAGCTTCCTTCAGCATCCCAAGCCAAACCCTTACTTGATTACTCTTTGTGTACAGCTCCTCTGCATCAAGAAGAACAGCCTGAATCATGAAACCTGTGTTCTTAAGTTTCTGAAGCTCATCTTTGACACTCCCCATGAGACAATCTCTTCAAGGACATCACTTTACAATGATTTGAGCTGCAAAACTGGCTTTTACCATTTCTCGAGAAAGCAGGAACAAAACTATTAGGAAGGCAGAGATTAGAAGATTCAAAGTGAAACAATATAACAAGGTTTGAATGATAAGAAAAGGCAAGAACAAGATTTATATGAAAAATGCTAGATAAACATTAATACAAACTATATACATACTGCTGCAGTTTGATTAGACTGTTTCAAAATGTTTAGTCCGCTAAGATGTAAATTTAGTTGGTTGGCGTAATGTATGATATTATGAAAAACAATTGTATTTCTCAAGTTTCCAACTCGAAGTATAATAGACCTGCGTGTGAATGATTAGAAAGTCACAAGCAAACCTCATATAGAAGAAAAAAAAAAATCCAGCAAAACATGAGTACCTCATATATATAATTTCCTTATCTGAATTTTTTACCCAACATGTTCATTTCATGAGATAACAATTGAGGTGGTTGGTATAGCGATCTGTAACTGACCAATTGTAGTATTTAATAGTTCAAATGCTTTAGCGGTAATGGAATCATTATGAGGCCACTTGATTATATTTAATATACCCAAATAAAGAAAATCCACTATGCTTACCTCTGCACATTTCAAAGTTTTCGTTTGAGTAACTTAACTAAAATTTTGAATTGATTTTGGTTTATTGTATGTCATTTAGCTACATAATTATCAGGATTTCAAACAAAACAAAGTGATATTTTAATGTTTGCAAAATGAGGGTCAAGCTTTTAGGAGTCAGACCATTGTTACATGGTCCTACAATGCCAAAATCAAGAAACATTGCTACAAACTGAGTTTTTTTTTTGGTTCATTTTAGTTTCAATCAGACACAAAATGGTCCATTTTTTGGCAAATCCACACGCAAGAAAATACATCACCAATTTTAATCTCAAATTCAATAACATAATCTGCTTATTTACAATGGCGTCACTTTGACTTTGGCATTTTCACGAACAGGTTGTATGCAATGGTAACATTTCTAGAATTATCCAAAAATATATGAATAAGATGATTATAATTTCATATTCGGGCCATAGATTCATTGGTAGAACTCATTTTCGAAAAAGAAAATAGAAAAGAAAAGGTATGGTGCCTCCTTTCGCAACTTGCTACCATGGTTTATTGTTTGAGCAACCTGTGATTCTGACCCAATTACGTAATGAATCTTGTCATATAAGATCAAACGACGTAGTTTCAGAAATAAAATTAGGGTAGATAGGGCCAATAATATCTTTTCCTTGCGGAAGTATATCATTTGTGATTTTTAGCCATTCAACGAACTTGCATCTTTTAGCCCCTAATGTGCCCAAAAAATGAACTTTCACGCCCTCCGTCAATCAATAAACGAAAATGTGTCTCAAATTAACGAAATGCACGTGATGCCATTAAAAAGTTGTGGTCAGTATCAATTTTTTGCTCCTAAAACTATTATCATTTTTTTTTTATACTAAAGTAGCTAGTTTTGTCAAAATTTATTAAAAAGATAGTAAAAAGATGCTACTTTTGTTATCTCTTCAAAAAATATGTTATAGTAAATTCAATGAAAGTGTAAATCAAATATAATACTTGTATGGGCTAGACAAAGTATGAGATGAAGCATAATGGAGAGCACAGAGCCTCTTTGTTTGAAGGGCGGGGGTTTGATTTCAAATGCCTCTACATTTGTTTTTAGGCTTTATAATATTATGGACCTAAACCAATAACAATTTCTAAGCTACCCAAACTTCAGGAAATAGAAATTATTTTTAAAATCAATTAACCCTTCAATTCCTTCACACTACACGACCTATTTTCCTTTTCACCATCACGTTACTTCACCTTCAACAAATCACTGCTGACCGTCCATCACCACGCCACTAGCACCGGCAACAGCAAAAGAATAGGTACTCCCTCTTATCTCTATATCAAATAGTAATTGTTTTGTTTCTAAAAGTGGTTATTTATTTTCTAATTATTTTCATTGTGGTCCACTGACAAATATTCATGAACAATTCTGTTTTAATGTCTCCGCCTTTCCATAATTCCAATTTCACCATTATTTAATTTCATTTTCTTTGTATATTCGTATTTAATTTTAAAGCAAAATATAGGTACGCCAAAAAAATAAATTGTAATAAATTATAAAAATTTGAGATTACACACATGTTAACACAATAATTGATTTAGGCAATGTGTTTTGCTAACACAAATTGAATAGACTGTTTGATTACTATAATGCAATATGATAGTGATTGCATTGTATAATAAGTTTTTTGTAACATTTCAAAAGAATTCATGTATGATAATTGTAGTTACATTCCTTATGTTTTGAGAAAATAAAGAAAATATTATGTCCAAAGTTATTAAAATTTTATGCTTTTTCAATTTCACAATCGAATTAAATTTAAAGAATTGCTTTTTTTTTTTTTAATAATCATGGAACAATATTTGAAAAAAAAAAACTAGATGAGGAGTCAACATCAGTAAATCAAAATGTTCAACCAGCACCACCTAAGCAACCAATTATTCAACCGCCACCACTTAACGAGGTGACTATTGAACCGCTTGAGATCGACGTAGAAAATTTTCCTTTTGATCCCTGGCTGCAACCTAACATAATGAGTTAATCACCTAACATCCAAGCTCAGGTATGTAGAGCTTTACTTATTGAAAGGTCCATGTCAACCACGCAATCACAATTTTCCTCAAATATTAGATGGAAACAGAAAAAGAAAATTTTTTACATCTTGTTTTGATGAATTCAGAAATTGGTTAGAGTACCTTATTAAAAAAGATGCAGTATATTGTTTATATTGTTATCTTTTTTCATTCGAACGTAGTGAAAGAGGTCATGATGATTTTGTATCTGAAAGTTTTTCTACTTGGCGAAAGAAAGGGAGAATAAGAGAGCATGTAGGAAACCATAAGTTTGATCATAACAGTTATGTAGATTGGGGTGTCCATAGTTAATGAATCAGAAAGCTCATATTAGATTGTGTTTGTTATTTTTATTTAGTATATATTTTACAATCTTAAACTGGTCCCCTCGCTAAAAAAAAACCTGACTATGCCACTGCTTTGGGCTTAAAAAGATGATATATGTGGGTAGGTGTTATGGGAAAGTACGGGGAGTTTTATAATTAATAAGTTTATTAGTATAGACTTTTTCTTTGAAAAAAACGTTTATTAGTATTTCTTAATTAGCTTAACTTCCAATTGTAAGTTGTCAAATGCTGCTGCGGTTCGCTAGATTCTCAACCCATTTTTATGGTTACATATTTCATTATTTTTAAACTTTGTAACATAGTAAAGTTCCCTCAAATTGAATTTTAATTTCAAAATTTGGACGAAATTGAAAGAAATCTAACGTATTGTTGGGTCTTGTTAAGTTAACATTAGCAATGATTAATTGATAGTTGTAGTTTAGCTGACACTTAAACATTGAATTGAAAATTTAAATGTTGATGTGCATGTGGATCAGTGTACAATTCGAACTCATATCTAAGTTATTTTTCCAATTTCATCTCACATATAAATTATTTTCTTTCAATTTCATTCAAAAATTTAAATTATAGTGCAATTTGATAAAAATTTGCAAAAATATGATATATTTTCAAAGAATAATGTATTTGTGTCAACTCCTAAAATTTGTAATGCACGTATATGATAGGTCTCATCATATATGGTATATTACAACACAAGTAAAGAATGAGGCTCTATTATTCAATTGGTAGATTGCCCACCAATTAGTATTGTTTACCAAACCAATTCCCTTTGACTTCTTGGAACTATATCATGTCAATTTTATGATAAGAAGGTGAACTACCAAGTTACCCTATTTCATAAGCAAATATAGTTTCCACATCACCATCTTCATCTTCCTCCATCAGACAAAGGTGGTAAGGTATGTATATATAGAGCTAGAAATTACCCTATTTTCTCATCAAAAACTTGTAACTTCATAAGATTTACAAATT
>CATIWJ010170625.1:0-12892 GCA_949640765.1 Croton laevigatus | reverse complement strand
TAAATTTATACTTAAAACATTCAAATTATTTTCTAAACATTTAATTAAATAAATTTTATAAAATAATTCATTACTTAAGATTAAATATAATTCATTTTTCATTTAATCTAATATTTTTGGTAAACTACAATTTGATCCTTTTTCTTATTATTATTTTTGGGATGTTACATTATGTATGTATAATGTATCATGTATGAAATCAATTCCTTTTCATTGGGAAAAACATTTAAATTTTGGAGGTTAAATTATGTATTTGGCCACTAAAAAATGTATGACTTGCCCTTTTTCTTTTTCTTTTTTTAATCCATCTTTATATATTTTCTTGATCTTATTATCCTTGTGTAAGAACTACTTTATTTCAATTAACTTACAATTTTTTAAGTCTAAAAAAAATCATTTTAAAACCATGTTAAAGTCGTTTTAGAATTGTTTTAAATCCATTTTAGAACCGTGTTAAGACCATTTTACAACCGTTTTAAAACTACTTAGAGAACCAAATGGAGAACTACTAAAAAACGTTTGGAATCATTGCTTGAAAAACTATGAAGAACCTGAACCAAAATCGTAGGCTGCCGATTCCAGAACCGTCAGGGAACCTTTGGCCGATAATTTAATCATGGTTCCACTAAATTGGAACCGTGAACCGTCAGTTCCAAAACCCTAATCGGTTATTGTGGAACGGTGGCAAGACCTACCTTAGAATGCATAGCTATTTTGTTTGGTTTTCATTCAAGCCTCAAAACCCAAATTCCGCCTGTTTGTACTACACTGCCGTTAGAGTAGTTAAATAAGGGTTTGTGAGCAACATAATATAAGAACTTAATAAAGCCATTAGTATACTGAGGGATTTAAAAAAAAACATGTGTAGTACATGGGCTCTAAAATGTGTTTGGCCAATAGGTTTATGGTCCTTGACCACGGCAGGATGATGGAATCTTTCCAATTTGGTCCTTCGGTTTGAGGTGGAAGAATGTCATTTTGCCGTTTGATCCTCTAAATTGACTCTTAATTACTCTTAAGTATCTTTTTAACGGAAAAATTGTGATTAATTAACATGAGAACATAATTGTCCGCGAAAATAAAATTAAGGAATAAAATAGTCTATTTCGAAAAAGAAAATCAAAGACAAAAATATAAGTTTTGTTAAACTCAAGATAAAATTGTAATTTTTTCTTTAATTTTTTTTAAACATTAGTAGGTTTTTATCTGGATAGAGGGAAAATTGGAAGAGAATACCAAAGCTTTAGTTTCTCTCTCTTTCTCGAGCCCCTACTTTTGTGTTTTGCTCTGTCAAACACTTTTTTTCTCTCTCCATTGAATTGTATTTACTCGTAATCTCAGTTCTCAAAACCATTACTGGTTCATTACTAATAATAATATAATGTCTGGTCTGACCCATTTCCTCTTACTCAATCACTGCAGACCAAAAAACAAAAGCTTTGTTTTTTCTTTTCCTTTAGAAGAACAGTCTTTCTGCTACAGTATCTATTCTAACTTCACAATATCTCTCCTCTCCCAACATTCTTTCTTATTTATATTTTACTTTCAATAAACAAATAAAATATAAAAATCACCACCATTGCCAAAAACTGAGAAACCTCTTGTGTTCTGTATATTTCTTCTTCTAAAGAATTTTTTTTTTTTTTTTTTATATATATGTAGCAAAGAAATGAAATGGGTTGTAAGTTAACAAAGCATCTCAAACTCCCAACCCAAGACAAGTTTTTTTTGAGCTAAAACTAAAACATGAAATGGGTTATTTCAGAATATCATAAAACCTCCAAGAAGCACAACGAAAAAACCCCTGTTTCAAACACAGAAAGAAACCATCTTTTTCTCCAAAAAACCTTCTCTAATCTTGCCAACAATGGGATGTGTTGCTTCAAAGCTAGAAGAAGAAGAACAAGTTGTACTTATTTGTAGAGAGAGAAAACGTTTGCTTAAACTAGCTGTGGAGAGAAGATATGCACTAGCTGAAGCGCATTGTAGATATTATCAATCTCTTTATGCAGTTTCAGCTGCTATAAAGCTGTTTGTTGCTCGTCATTCTTCACCAACTTCACCATTTCTTATTACTTTCCCTCCTGCCCGTCCTTCTGCTCCTTTTTCTACTGACCAAAATATTATTTCAAACCCCATTTTTCTTGAAGAACAGCCATCAGAAGCCAAAATCCATGAAGCTATTACTTGTGAATCATGTGGGTCTTCAACAAGTTCTGATTCTAGTGAAGAAGAAATGGGTGGAGAACAAGAAGCAAAAGAGGAGGAGGAAGAAAAGGGAGAAATGGGTAATGGAGATTTTAGGTATTTTTATATGCAAATGTCAGAAACAGAGTTACCACAACAGACAGATTTTGGTTGGGATTTTTTTAACCCATTTGAAACTATGAGAATTCCAGAAGTTATTTGTGGGTATAGAAGAAGTTCTGATGATGATTTAAGGGTTGTGAGAGAAGAAGAGGGGATTCCAGAGCTAGAAGAAGAAGAAGAAGAAGAAGAAGGAGAACAAGAAAAAGTGAATAAAACAGTTGTTTTTGAAGAGGAAGCAGAGAAAATAGAGGTTGAAGTAAGTGGAAACAATGATTTAAATGAAAGCCAGAAAGAGCAAAAAGGGCTTACTGTTATTGGTTCACCAGAAAAAGGAAGAGAATTGTTGGAAGCATTGAAGGATATTGAAGACCATTTTATTAGGGCTTATGATTCTGGTAAGGATCTTTCAAGAATGTTAGAGGCTAATAGAGTTCATTTGCAATCTGGATTGGAGGAAATAAAAGGTGGGTATATAATTTTTTCGCTTATTTGTTTTTTAAATTTGCTTATGCTTGACTTGAATTGAGTCCTATATCAGCTGTAAGCAATAAGCTAGCTTGAAGTGGCATGAGATGGTATGATATTTTTCCATATTGTGTTGTGGATTATTATTTGTAGTTTGTCATAAAATTTTTATATTCAGCAAGGAAGAATGGTTTTTCAGTTACACGCTGTAGATTTTTCATTTATGTCTATGCTGTTGAGGTACCAAACAAAACTGTGTTTTGCATTTTGCTTTTTAATTTCCATAACTTTAGAAAAGATATAGGTGGGCCTTCTGTTTCTTTTATCTAATCTTTGTCTAAAAGGGGCAAGAAGCATGTTGCTGATGGAAAAAGATCTGTGCTTCTTGTTTTTTTAATATGTAATGACTGAATTTTTTTACCTGTCTTTATTTAGAAATTAGAAAGAATATATCTTTTCTCTGTAAATTCTTGCTTTTGTATTTAATTTGTCCTAATTGAGTTTGAATCTCACAATCATATGAACCCAAAAAGACTCTTCTTTTGTAGTAACATAGCTTTTGTAACTTTTCTCTTTTCAAGAACAACAGAACAAGTGAAACCAAACAAATGGCTTGTTGTTGATTTCAATTTATATCTTTTTCTTTAACTAGTATCTATGCCATTAGTTCACGGAACTAATCTCTGGCTGGTTGTAATGCAGAGAACTCAGCAAAGCTCATCCAAGCTATTACGTGGCATCGGTCAGTTTCATCGTGCAAGAGTCTTGTGGCATCCACTTCAAAAACTTGGACAGAATATAAGAATGATCTATTTGATGATTATGGAGGAATGGATTCGGGAAGCCATTCGCTAACGCTAGGGAGGTTATATGCTTGGGAAAAGAAGCTCTATGAAGAAGTCAAGGTAGATTTACCCCTTGATTACTGTTTTTTATTTTAGAGATTTTTTTCTTTGTTGTGTTTATCATTCAATGTTGGGGATAGCAGAGATTGAATCAAATATATTTATGGGGGGGCCATAAATTTAATTCAATATTTAATGGATATCACAACATTATATTACATGAAAAAAGAAAATTTTGCCACAAATTTTATATAATATATTAAATATACTTAAAAGAAAATATTTTTTCTTGCCCCATGACCTCTGCCACTGAAGCTACTTGACTGAAGTTTGCTGTTTGGAGAACTGATTTCTTTTATGTTGAAATATTGAGCGTATGATAAATGTATACTTCAGTCATTTCATTTGCAAATTGGTTTCTCAGTGAAAAAATTATCACATTTTTACATTTGCATCAACCGTAAAAATTCATTTTAAACTTATAGCTTTGCTAGCATGTACTCGAATTCATGTTTAAGTTGTATGATTTCTATGCTTAGAGTTCATTTGTAATTTCAATAGAATTTGATCCAAACATAACCAGTGTGGAAAATATTGAAATTTTAAGTTGTAAATGAAGTACTTGAAAAAGAAATTTTATAACAATTCATAATGTTGGCAAGAAGTCAGAATGTTTTGCAGGATAAACAAATGAGTTAAATAAGCTAAAAGACTGTTTAAAGAATTTTCAAGTTGTTTGATGTTTTGAAGGCTTTCTTTACTGAGAAACATACAAATAAATTTTTCTTCTCCAAATCTGATTTTCTTTGTGTTGTATTTGCTGCTTTTGAGGCTGGAGATTGCACGCGAAAACTTTACGAACGAAAATGTTCACGACTAGGAAACCAGGATATCGGAGATGGTGTAGCCATGGATAAGACTAGAGTTGTAGTAAAAGATTTATATGCTAGGATTTTGGTTGCAATTAGAAGTGCCGAGTCTATCTCAAATAGAATTGAAAAGCTTCGAGATGAAGAACTGCAGCCTCAAATAATTGAACTCTTAAAGGGGTGAGTAACTATTGAGGTTTGGAAGTAAAAAATTGAAAAAGATTATGTTTCACTTTCTTTTCTTTTATGTGCAGCCTAACTTACACATGGATGATCATGTTAGAATCTCATGAAACCCAAAACAAGATTCTTTTTGAAGTAAAATCTTTTGCATCTCCGGCAAATGGAAAATTCTGCAATGACTCTCATCGGCTGGCCACGCTTCAGCTTGAGGCCGAGATTCATAATTGGCGCACGTGCTTCACAGAGTATATTGCAGCACAAAAGGCATATGTTGAAGCTCTACATGGTTGGTTAACTAAGTTCTTAGTACCAGAAGTTGAATTCTATTCTAGGGGCCGGTGTTCTTCAGCACCATATCGAGCTGCAGGTCCTCCGTTGTTAGTGATCTGCCATAGTTGGTTGTCATCTATGGAAAACTTACCCCTAAACTCGGTATCTTTTGCGCTGAAAAGCTTTTCGAAGGACATAAGAGCCTTATGGTATCAGCAAGGAGAAGAACAGCAACAAAAGCAAAAAGTTGACAGTCTTGCCAAAGAAGTTGACAGAAGGACTCTAGCATTACAAAAAGCTGAAACCAAGCTTATAGAATACAAATGCGAAGAGAATTATCATTGGACTGAGAAGAAAGATCAGCTGGACAAATTCAGGAAGAAGCTAGACATAGAAAAGGAGAAACACCAAAACTGTTTGCAAGAAACACAGAGAATTACATTAAGTGGATTCCAGACAGGATTTTTGACAGTTTTAGACTCGTTAACAGATTTCGCCAAGGCTGCTATGAAAATGTACAATGATCTTGTGAATTGCAGCAAAAATCTGGGGAAACTAGATAGCCAATCATATATAGAAGGTGTTGAGGTTGAAGAATAATGTGGTGAAAAGAAAAATGAAAGCTGGTAATTTATGGATTGGTTGTATATTATATCATGTCAAAGCAGCTCGCTGAGACAAATTACCATTTGGATTAGGAAGTTCTAACATTTGTTTTAGTGATTGTTTATTGTTGCAAATCGAATACTTAGGACAATTTCCTTATTTCTTGTTTGATTGTTCCTTGGGATAATTTCACCGGTGACCCCTGAACTGTAGCCTTGCAACCAATTATTATTATTTCTCCAGTCATGTTGTGTATTGATATTGATTCTCTACAAATATATATACAGATATAACAACTAACTAGCAAATAGAAGAAATATAAGGCATGTAAATCTCTCAAGGGACAAAAGAAGAAAACACAGATTAAGAAAACCCAGATTTACGATGAGCATCCATTCGATGGCCATCATTTTTTCAATTCTAATTCTACAAGAAAGAAGCATTGATAAAACTATGGTGAGTAGTCTCGTAACTTGAGACTCATATAGGGCTATCAGTTAACAGAGATGTAAGACAGACAGGAACTCATAGGGCTATCAGAATCAAGACTGACAGGGCTAGAAGGTGGAGATCGATATCGATATTCGAACAGCTCCTCAAAGAATCTCCTCCAGCTCCATGTCTCTTGGGGACTCTGGGGCTGATTATAGCGAGCATTAAATGCTCGCTATAATCAGCCCCAGAGTCCCCAAGAGACATGGAGCTGGAGGAGATTCCTGAGGAGCCGTTCGAATGGCTATTAACCTATATTTAACATGTGAAACTTTAGAAAAGAATATTATAATTAGTTGAAAAATTGATTAGTCTTCTCACATTGACTTGCAATCAACGACTTACGGCAGATCAGAATTAATCCATAGCGTAGAAACATTCCATGTGTTACGCACATTAATTCGCTCTATATAAATACATTAAAGATACTCAAAAGATCTATTAAAAGTGAAACTTGTATGTAATATTATAATATATATACCTCCAAATTTCCTGCCAAGTACCAATTGTATGATAACAATAGGCTAAGTAGGGCACTTCAAGTAAGGTAAAATCCGATCGACAAATTCTTTCCAAAAGGTCGTTGTTATTCAATTCATCCTGTTATATTGATTCATAAAATTATTTATTTATTATTATAATAATAAATATAATATGAGACATTATTTTGAAAAGAATAAAGATTTGATAATTACTTATGATCTTGTAGCTCGACATTCATAAATTTTAGTGTTTTGTCTGTTGGATCATTTTGCTTAGGTTCATCGAGTGAGATAGTCTCTCCTATGACATCTACAAAGTTTTGATAATTTTAAATATAATATAACATAAGAATTTAACATATAGAAAAAATTAAATGAAAAAAATTAAATTATAGTAAATTACCAAATAATTGTGTATCGTCAAAGTTGTCGATATTTAGAAGCGTTCCATAAAGACGAAAGTTGAAAATATCACATTGAAAATTAAGATTGTTCATGGGCTCAACTACAGATTTACTTGTCAATGCCAACTTGAATTTGTGGTTAGTTGGCTTCAAAGTCACTGTGGTTGCATGAACATTAAATGTTCTCATCATGTAATATCCAAGCTCCTTTATTTTTTTTTTCAAATTTAGCAGCAACATAATTTGATATAGAAGTTTGAATGCGACCATTCTGAAATTTAAAAATGAATATAATAACAATAGTTTATTTTAAAACTTTTTTTTTTTTTAAACCAACTTACAGATAATCTGCCATTATATAAACATTTGATTATAATAAAATTATCTACTTTTCATCTTGCAAAATCATTTCTATAGCAATCAAATTGTTTGGATTGGTGCATTGTGTAACTCTTCAAATACGCAACACGTATCTTAAGCACCCAATTTCCCATACTGCCATTCAAATCATCGATGAAATCAACCTATGGCAAATAAAAATAATAATAAAAAGAATATGATTACGATATCAAAATAATGAGATTTTGTGTTTACAATAAAGATAAATAAACTAATTTTAATATTTATTTAAATAACTTATATGATCAGTAGTAGTTATTATATTGCGTGAGGTACTTGATTTTGCCATCTGCACGAATGAATTTGATTATAAACAAATTCAAGGAAAATACATATTTAATAAAATAATTAACAAATGCAAGAACTCTAAAACATATGATATGTATAATAATCTCTCTTCAACAAAATAAAAAGAAACTTATAAAGTATTGTATTTCTTCAATATATAAAAGCTTATTCTTATTCTTCTAAATATATAGTTCAGTATGGGTGGAAGTATTTTAGCAATCAAATAAATTTATACATAAAATAATTTAAAATTATGAAATAAATTTAGTAATTAAATCCCGTAATTAAGAGTACTATATTACACATTTCTTATTGTATCTAATATTATAACATATTTTTCTTTAATTCTATTCACTAAAATCACGTGAAATTTTTTTTTAAATCTCATTGTTTTTTCTTAATTGTAGACTTATTAGTTTATTAATTTATTTTTTTTCTTAATCATGTTAAAATTTCCTTTAATATTTCTAAAATTTCCTTAATTAAGATATTTAATTAAGAAAATAATAAAAAATAAATGAGTTTTCCTACTTATTTAAAATATTTAATTTTCAAAACTTTCCATAACTAAATAAAATATTAAATATGGAATATTAGATTTTTGAAAATAAAAATATTTTATAAGGAATCAAAATTTAATAAGTTTTCAATTTAAATCTATACTTAATGTGGCTCATTATTATTTATAAAAAAATTTCCTTTAATTCTATTCATTAAAATCACGACAAAAATCAACTTCTTTTCTACATTTTATTTCTTAAATATTTTTAAATCTTATTATCTTTTCTTAATTGTAGAGTTTATTAACTTATTTTTTCCTAATCGTACGGGTTTATTTTAAAATTAATATAAAGATCCACTTAATTTTTTTTATGGATGTTATATAGGAAGTTCCCAAAATTAAAATATTTTTAATTAATATTCATATGGATTTTCCTACTTAATGAAGATATTTTTAATTTTAAAAATCAACTTACCATTTTTTGTATGAATGCATTTATTAGATTAAAATATGATAATTAATTAGGGTAAACTTTTCTTATAAGAGTTGTATTAATTGAACTAAAAGTCAAACTACTTATTTAATAATTTTCATGTTATTACCCTTTTTAAGATTTTGGATTTTGCTTTTTATATATAAAATAATATATAATATTAGATTTTTAAAAATAAAAATATTTTATAAGAAATTAAAGTTTAATAAGTTTTCAATTTAAATCTATATTTAATGTGGCTCATTATTACTTATAAACAAATTTTCTTTAATTCTATTCATTAAAATCACGACAAAAATCAACTTCTTCCCTACATTTTATTTCTTAATTTTTTTTTAAATCTTATTATCTTTTCTTAATTGTAGAGTTTATTAGTTTATTAACTTATTTTTTTCCTAATCGTACGGGTTTATTTTAAATATTTTTTATTTTAAAATTAATATAAAAATCCACTTAATTTTTTTTTATGGATACTATATAGGAAGTTCCCAAAATTAAAAGATTTTTAATTAATATTCATATGGGTTTTCCTACTTAATGAAGATATTTTTAATTTTAAAAATCAACTTACCATTTTTTGTATGAATGCATTTATTAGATTAAAATCTGATAATTAATTAGGGTCAACTTTCCTTATAAGAGTTGTATTAATTGAACTAAAAGTCAAACTACTTATTTAATAATTTTCATGTTATTACCCTTTTTAAGATTTTGGGTTTTGTTTTTTATATATAAATAAATATAATAGATATCATTAATAATTAAATTCTATTAAATTAAGTTGCAGAATTTAAATTTTTTACTAGTTTGAAGTTGTGTATTTTTAATTGGATTCCAAATTTGGGTTCAGCTCGTCGAAAAGATGCGGTATAGGGTCTGTCTAAAAAGTCTGCCGGAGAGAGAATACAATCTTGCCCTCCACTATTTAGTCAAATTACATGAAATAATTAGACTATAATGCCTTTTGCATATTTTATTATTTACCAAAATACCAATGAGTTAGAATTTTTAAAATACCCCTCAAACTAAATTTTATTTTCGAATTAGTCCTTTAATTAAAAACTGATATTTAAAAATCAGAGTATTACATAATTTGTTTTAGGTTTTCTGTTAGCAAAGAAGAATATGAGGTTTTATGGTCTGAGTATCATTTACCATTTCTTCAGAATTTGCCACCGCAAAACATGCTATTGCCACCTTCCTTCTGCCCATAAAATTTTGCATGAATCCTACTTAATACTTCATTTACAGCTTAATCCACCAACCTTTATTTTAATTTCAATTTAATCCAATTTGACTAATAACTATTTAATCCCCAATTTCCTATACCACTTCCAATTAAATCTTACATGACCCTTTTTTTTTTATTTCATCCCTTATGTTTTCTTCAAGTCTCAATTTAATCATCTTTAATTTAACTCCCAATATTTTTATTATGCTAATTTTATTATTAATTGAAAATATTATTTCTTTAAATTACGACTCTACCACTCTGACACATCCTTGATGGCCGAGATGTGACAGTTCCGTCTGCCTTATTTTGGATTTTACGGTAAATTTACGAATATAACCTTCACATATTCCATTTCCTAGTTTATCTCTATTAAACTTATTTAATATTAATATTTCGTACTTATTTACTCTCGTAATTCCTCCCTATATTTTCCATTTATTTCTCATCGAGTAAACCGATTAAAACATTTATAGTAACATTAGATCCCAAGGCATCATTACGCGTGAGACCGGTTGGTTGTGAGCGAGATGAACTTCAGCAAGGTCGTCGCGAGTGCGACAGTGATGTCGCAGGCGCAACATCTATTATTTTAGACTTTTGTGTCTTTTATTCTTTTAGCCATATCTTTTGCCTTTTAGGACTAATTTAGTAATTTATTTAAAGTACATTTTAAAGCTTATTTGCATACTCAAATATTCTATATTTCGAATCTCGGAATTCGGATGTGACACAAAGATTGTGCGTACTGTTCAAATGGGAAAAAAAAAGGAAAGAGTTAAGTTTATCTGCTTCAAGTTTTGCTCATATATACAGTGGATGTAAATAATAACTAATCCTATACTTAAAATCATAAAGTTGATTATCAAAATGAAGAAAAATTCTACAGAATAGGGTCTTCAATTCATCTTGAAGTAATTAATCAACTTCAAGATCACAAACATAAAAGTTAAATACCAAATCTAAAATGAA
This sequence comes from Croton laevigatus, assembly GCA_949640765.1. Classification (NCBI taxonomy): domain Eukaryota; kingdom Viridiplantae; phylum Streptophyta; class Magnoliopsida; order Malpighiales; family Euphorbiaceae; genus Croton; species Croton laevigatus. The sequence goes on along the minus strand of CATIWJ010170625.1, from coordinate 2,081 downwards.
ATTTATCATTTTTATATTGCTTCCTCCTCTAAAATATTATTTCTTGCAACATGTAATCACAAAAAGAAAACAAAAATCAGATCAAAAAAACAAGTGAGAAAAATCCAAAAAATAAAAAAAAAAACCAAAGTAACAAAAAATGTATGGATCTAGTAAAACAACATTAGATCAAGTAAAATGGAAAAAACTTACCAAAGTTTTTCATTGAAAGAGGAGTTAAAAGAGAGACAAAGATGGTTACCTTGCCTTGGATTTTCATTTACCAAATTAGATCAGAACCTGACAAAAAAAAAAAAAATCAAATCAGAACCTTTATTCGAAAATAAATAGTTAATATCAAATCTCAATCTCCTCCTCCTACCTCTCTACTTTTCTTCACCGAAAACGCTTGGCTTTCTATCTCTGAATACCACAAAATTTTCTTACTTTCAAGCAAAGAAGATGGAAGTAGTCTCCGAGATTGAAGAGTGAAAGTTGAATTCTTCTTTCGTTCTTAGATCTCTAGAAGCAAAAAATGAAATAGTCTAAAAATACGTACTACTCAACCATGGGATGCGGCGGTTAGAGAATGAGAGTGGTAGAGACCAGCGATCGATGATCGGCATGTGTTATTAGGACTGAAATAGAGAATCAATGAGGGGTTTGCGGTGAGAGAATTGAGAGAAAAGGGCAATTGAGGGGTTATGGTGAGAATTGAGAGAGAAGGGCGGCTAAATATGAAGTTAGGGTTAGGAAATGAGGATTTACTAAAAATACCTAGGGTTTTCAACTTATGATCAAAATTACGAAAATGTCATTGAACGGGGCGAGTTTACTAAAATCCGTCCTCGCCCTAAACCCGTAACAGATTTTATTTTTCAAACTCGTCCCCTTCCCATTACCCAACGGGTCGGGGAAAATCATCCCCTCGCAGATTAGATTAGCGAATATCCCCAACAGGTCAAGTCACATGCTTAACCCTACTTGATAATGATTAGATATATATATTAATTGCAAATTAGTTTTCTTCTTTTTCATGCAATAGTGTTATGATTTCACATAATATTTCTAGAAAAATTATTTATTTTCTTTGCAAAGTTGGATTTGTCAGTTGAAATTGAAATCTAATGCTAGAAAAAAAATTGATTAAGTTGATAATATCAAACACTTAAATGATGGACCCTGTAGATTACCAAGAAAATGCATTTCAACTTCTATTAAAAATTAGTTGTTGCTTGGAAAGGTAGAGCGAAGGCGATGGCGTGGTGGTAATGGTGAAGAAGCAAAAAGTTGGAAGGAGAGGGAAAGTAAATTTGTTTTCTTAATTTCCTTTCAAAATGACACCGTTTTGAAGCAAATCAAACATTAATGCACCTCCTGTTAAATTGTTAATCGCGTGTCGTTAGCTCTATTATATAAGGGGCCCATTTTTTGACAATTCAGGACGTTTAATTTTACTACGGGTTAATACATAATTTGATCCTCCAACTTTAGGCCAAACATACGTTTGGCTACCTAAACTTTTCGAAGCGCTACTTTGATCCCTAACGTTATAAAAACGTTGTATATTTGATCCCTGGACAGAAACGTGTATAACAAATCTATCAAGGAGCGTGAGGGTGACCAAAAAATAATATAATTTTATTTTTTATTTATTTTTATATTATTATTTATTTATTTTATTTAATAATATTTATTACTTAAATATTTATTTATTCCCTTCATCTATTCTCTTCTCTTTCTCTCATCCCAACCTTCACCCGCCACCACCTCCTCATCTCCACCGCCGCCTCCTTCTCAACCGCCAACTCCACCACCAAATCTTCACCCGCGACTACCTCCTCCATCTCCACCGCCGACTCCACCACCAAATCTGCACCGGCCACTACCTTCTCCATCTTTACCTCCATCACCGCCACCTCTTCTCTTCTCTTTCTTTCTTCTTTTCATTTGCATTCTGCTCCATAATTTTGGTTTATTATTGATTCTTTTGTTGTTGTTGTTTATGAATTCTAAGGATTTGGTAGAAAATTGATGGAGACAGTTGAGGTTGGAAGTTGAAGACTTCTCTGTTGAAACAAAGGTAGAGAGGGGTGGGTTTT
>CATIWJ010170609.1:0-18254 GCA_949640765.1 Croton laevigatus | reverse complement strand
AGTCTACCCTTCCCAAGGCAAAGCCCGTACAGAAGATATTCTGTCCAAAATAGATGATTAACAAAAGATACCCTCTCTATACATTCCTGCTCATATATATACTACTTCTCAAAATAACTAATTTGCTGATGTGTCCTATTTTTTGCTTCCCAATCCAGCCTTTTTACTTCTTTTTAGCCACCTGTCTCCTTCTAGAATATACTAGCAGAGGTCTTGGGCCTGAACTGGTTTTCCTATCAGATGTAATCCTAAACTCTAATCCTAATCCTAATCCTAAACAAACCCTCTCTAATTATCTACACTTGGGAGGTTTGTCGGAAAGGTTAATGATGAACCAAATTAATCTCCTGACGCTAAAGATGACATGGTTGCCGCTAGAACTATAGCCCTGGTTCAGCAGAGGATGAATAATGATGACTCCTTGGATGATCTGGAACCAAGTGTTGCAGAGACAGGGTTCGAGGAGAATGAAATGCTAAGTGACAGCATCAGCAGTAATATGGGGATATCTTGAAGCACTGAAATCGAAAACCCAGAATTAGATGGCATATGATTGGGGTTTGGGTTTTTAGGAAGAAATTTCTTATGGTTTTGAGGGAAATTTCTCTTGTTGGTTTTTTTTCCCCCTTTAGTTACCTCCAAGAGGGTTTGGACCTGGTACCTCTGGTCTTTGGTGACATTACTTCACCACCAGACCACTACCCTTGGGTTTCTCTTGTTCGTTTTCGTAGTTATGAGAGTTACAGCCCGACATGTTAAGCCTCTTCTCCTCCTCCCTCACTCCAGCCCCTGGAGAGTGTTGACCGAACCAATTGATTTGGGTCACTTCTGGTTTAATTAAATGCATCATCAAGTTCCAAAAATCGAATCACGAGTTAACCAGGTGCTTGTCCCTCTTCAGTCATTAATTATGAATAAGGGTTATGGCTTTATTATTACCACATCCATTTCATGGAGAAAATTAAATGTTCTAAATAAAAGGAAAAAAAAATTATTTTAGATAAGCGATCTGTACAATTTTGAAGTGAAAACTTCATAATCGTAATAAAAGAAAGAAATGAATGGTTAAGATCATAATTGTTTTTATTAAAGCAACTCTACCGCCAGAGGAATATTTACTATTGCCAGAGCAATTAAGTTATTACTATTTTCATATTTTTTAATTGTTTACATTTCATTTTTTGGGTGGATTTTTTAATTATTTACATTTTCATTTATAGTAAGTTTTGTAATTATTTATTATTATTTTTTTATTGGTATCGGTGAAAAAGTAAGTTTTATAAAGGGTTAGTAATTGTTTATTATTATTTCTTTATTAGTATTAGTGAAAAGATGATTTTCTTTATGCTTTTAGGGTGTAAAGAATTGAAAGATGTAGAAGTAGTAATAGATTATACTGACTTTTTTTATCCTTATTTAAACTGAACCTACTGATGCCCTTCGTCCCTTCCCTTGTTTCTGTCTACCTTTGTTAGTTTCTTTCCTGCAACAGCGTTCTCCTTACAATAGTAATTTCCAATAAAAAAACAAAAATCTCTGACTATTATCCTTCATAAATTGACGGGAAAAAGAATAAGTGATGACATCAATAGCACTGGCTTTCAATTTTTATTTTTTAGTTTGAGAAGGGCGGAATTTGAAAATTTTGCTTTTCCATTCCTCTTTGTTTAGAATTTTGAGTCTCTTTTAATTGTTAATCAATTAAAATTCTGTTTCAATCAAATCAATTATGATTGCGAAAGATCAATCTTATCATATACTGTGAGTTCTTTTTGCCGCTCTAGCTCCGTTGAAACTACCTAAATCGTTAAAATTGGTGTTCAATCTTAAGGATGCTGGTTTCATCTTTAAAATCCAACATCCACTACCAAAAAAGTTTGGCGACGTGATTTTGTTCCCTTGACTCCGACGAGCAAAATGCGTCCTGAAGGGAGTGATTACCAAGATTATCCATTATCCGGGTTGCGGATCTCACCTGGCTCGGGTCATGTTTCACCACCCGTTCTGTTACAAGCACCAAAAGCAGCTTTCCATTGCCATTTGTGCACTACACAGTTTGTGTATTGCAATTTGCAAAGAAAAAAAAAAAAAGGGAAAAGTAAGACAATTTAGATGGTGGATAATGCCTAGCCTTTGAGATTGATTCTGGAAGAAGCTGTTGGGTATCGTAGAACATGTTGGTCGCGAATGTGTTTGCTAGGCCTTTTGGAGATCATGCTAGTAGTTACAACCCAAGACTTCTGGGATTAAGCTTTCATCTAAACTTAAGAAGATAATGGGATATCGATTAACTGTGATATATCATAAAGTTTTCTACCTTAGAAAAGAAAGGACATTATTTTTACACAATTCATTTCAGAGACAAGAAAGGGTAAGAAAGTCAGTGTAATGTATTAATAATTTAACTGCTTTTTGGCGATAACAAATTTTAATCTGGGAATGCGCTACTTTTATTTTTAAAAATTATTTAATTAATTAGTATTAGTTTATAACTTATAAAATATATTATTTTAATAACAATCAAAAAAATTTTAAGTAATTTTATAATTAAAATTATTATAAAATAAAATATTTGTACAATTAATAAATTTAATTAAATAAAATATTATAAAATTAACTAATGAATTTATAAAATAAAAGTAAATGTAAAATAAATAAATTTATTTTGATAAATTTTATTTTTTAAAAAATTTTATTTTTTTTAATTTAAAATACTTACAAAAATTTATTATTTTTATATAAATTTTATTACTATCAATATATAATTAATCAAACTTATAATATTAATAACAAAAATATAAAAGAACTTAATGCGTGTGAAAAAAAGAAAAAAATCTTGATAAATATCCCATCCCTGTGATACTTCACATGAAAGAAACGAAGAGAATCGAAACACAACCAAGTAGCAACTGAAATGAAACCATCTGACACAACAAATATATACATTCTATTCAGTATTTATTTAAACCCTCGATTGAGCCATTTTTTATCAGTCCAACCACAAAACAACATTGAACCTGCCTCTCATCCACAGGGGGCAGCAGGATGAGATTCCCATAGATAGTTGTCCCAATTCTAGGAATATGCAACCTCCCAATTTGCATGATCAATTGAGATGTCCAGTATATTGAATGGATCACTCGACAAACCATTCTATCAAATGATTTTTGTAATACAATTAGCCTGCAGTTTAAAACTGCAAATACTCTGGTTTCTTCCCATCTCATCAATACTCTCATTCTATGGATTGTACAAGATATTTCCAATCTCAAAAAGCACTTGAATGATAGAATTGAGACTGCTTAACCTCTTGCCACTATATATGATCAAACCCATTCAAAATTCGTCTCTTTGGGCAAAACCAAGGCTATCAGGCAGTTGGATGAATCTGGTGCAATTGAGAGCATTGAACACATTTCATGCGAGTAGGGAAGTATGAAGAGAAGCCTTGCCCACATGGATCTCACAGCTGGGATTTTAATTACTCCAGCGCAGTCCCTTTGCTTCAAGTATGTTATGAAATCCTGAAACTGCAAAGCAAAGAGTTTTTTCTTTTTTTAACATACCCAGCAAAGATTTTAGTGCGAGCTGTTTTGTATGTTCATGCTAACCACATTAGGAGAAGGAGATATTAGCTAAGTGCAAAGTACAGGTGGCAGCATGAGTAAGTGCATATGGAGATATGATCAACCCCTTCATTTAGAAGGGAATTCTTTTTTAGCTACTTTGATGAGTAGTTCCCAGGTAAGTTTTTTACCCTCGACAACAATATAATAAATTTTCAACATCATATTGATAATATTTTTCCTGGCAACAAACATTCAATTGTTTTTGGTAATAAATTCACAATTTTATGTTGTTGATAAATTTTTGTAAGGCAAGGCATGCAACTTTTTCTTGGGCTGCCCAAGAACGACAACTATTTCCTAACTTGGCCCTAGAGCTGAAAGGAAACCATATGATTAGACTCAATACTGAAAGGGAAAATCACTGAACTAAATGTTCCATCTCTAAGAAACAAAGTTTACAAAGTAATGAATATAAACAAAAGCAGTAACGAATATAAACAAACAAAATTACTTACGCCTTTCTGGTCACTAATTGAAGAGGGGATCAACTGGCACACCTCCCTCTGCATCCAGAATTGAAACCCATTAAAACCATAATAGGGAGGAGAGAAGCCAATCAGAAATCGGAACACATGAATTAGTTCCTCAATACCAGCATGAGCACTAAATACCATCTCCGTATTTTTTATTTCTTTACATTTCCTTTTATGGGTGTATTTTTCAATTCTTGACATTTCCTTTTATAGTAAGGTTTGTAAAAGGTTGATATAGAGTTAATAATTTTTTTATTATTATTTCTTCCTCGGTATTAGAGAAAAACTGAATTCCTTGGTATTGGTGAAAAGAAAATATAAACAAATGAAAAAGACAAAGGTAGTAATTCCATTGTGCATGCCTTTGCAGGTGTGTGCTGTGTCAACGAGAGAGGTAGTTATAATTATTTATACTCACTTTATGCGGTGGAGTGCCATTAAATGTTGATTTGACATGCCGAAAATCTGTGCGTTTGGTCATATCTAGTTTCGTCGGCCATCTGCATCAGTAACGAGTTAACAGTGCAAGGTATTTTCCTGATTATAGGAAAAACTGTCATTAAGAAGAAAAACAATAAGGATTGCAGGAACTTACTCCACTGATTCAGATAATGGATTTGAATATTTGCAAATATCAGAATCAACTCTATATGCATGAACTGAGCAATAATGAACCCCGCTTTTACACAGTATTCCCTGCCACTGATGTTGCTTGAATCTTCCAGAACCTTCCGCGTCAGTTGATTCTGCAATAGGTGGAGGCGGAGGCGGGGAACTAGGTGGAGGAGGAGCAGGAGGGGGAGATGGTGGCAATGGGGGGGCTATTTCAGGTTGAGGCAGTGTAGATGCTAAAGGTGGTGGTGGAACAGGCAAAGGGGGAAGTGGAGGTGGAGGAGGTATGTCAGGCTGAGGTGGTATAGATGATAGAGGAGGAGGAACAGGTAAGGAGTACATTTGGTTAAAATGCTGTATGGAGGGTCGATTTAGCTGTGCTAGAGGAGTGACGGAAGCAGGTATAAATGGAGGTGCAATGGTCGCACCATGAAAGCTAGTAGGCATTACCACTGGTGGAACTGGGTTCAATGGAACATGATGATTAAAACCTCGTGGATCCCAAGAACTGTTTGGAGGATGGTAAACAGGCCTGAGAAATTGAGATGGCTGAAACTGCTGTGGCGGGGGAATAGGTCGCCCCTGAGTTCCTATTGGTATATTTGGAATGCTTCCAGAGACAGGATGAAGCTCCATTTCATTTTGCTTATACATCCACATTTGCTCAGTCGAACCAGAGACAGCATGACTACCTAAAAATAGAGTTTCAGTAAACAAGGAAAAAAGGAGATAAGTTCAATATAAAACATAATTATTAAAGGTGTGCCCTGTCTTAGGGCAAAGATGGTAGAGCCTCAACAGTCAACAAGCAAAAGGCAGGCAGCTTCTGTGAGGTAAGGGCATAGGCACTGACCCTCAACCTTCAGGCACAGAAAAGGAGTGCTTAGGGAAGAACAGGCAAACAGAGAGATAAGGTGTATTAACAATGCAAAAGAAGAAGGGAAAAAGGGATTAGAAAACCCATAAAAGTATTCCGTAACAATTTCAGATTCAAACTCTAGGTATGAGAATTTGTTTATATCTCTTCCCTTTCTTTCTCAAATTCTACACCCTCATCTAAACCTTGGACTTGCAATGTTCTAAAGAGTTATGCTGCCAAAGGTTTTTCAGAAACAATCTCCTCTAAACCCTAGATATGCAGATTGTGTTTTGTATGTTGAGAATGTCCATTCTCTAAACCAATAGACTGCAGATTCTTGTCTGACAATTATGATGAAGTTATTTTCTGGCAAAATAGACATGTGTAACTTTAACTCTAAATGCATTATTTTTGGTTTTGAATTAGCTTTTGTTTTCTTTTACAATGTTAGTTTTCAATATTTGGCTTTCTGATAATATTAAATCTTATTTGAAATCAAAATTAAAATTTTAAATTATCTTAAATTATGTTCAGTTCACAAATTTGCTATTAGATATCTTAATATCTCAATTATGAAAATGATGTGGTTTGATATCGTATGTGTTGTATTTTATGTTTACAAATTTTTTTTTTTGTTCACATTATTTAAGTTAATTTATTTATTTATATAATCAGGCCCCACACATCACATCATGTGCTTGCACATAGGCTCCAAGACCCCTTTGTGCCTTAGTGTGCCTTGCTCCGTTAATAACAATGATACTAAAAATTAAAATTTACCTCCTTGTGTAGGGTCAACCCCACCAAATGAACGTGGGGTATGCACCGCAGTTCCATGATTCTCTGATTTCATTCTGGGAGATACAAGCTCCATAGGACTTCCATCAGATTTTGTTGAGTATGGCATGGTATAATTCTTTCCTGGTTGACTGACAAAACAAAATTATTGTGTCAGGTTAAGCTTTAGCAAGTGCTAAATGAAGACATTACTTTCCCATGCAAAAAATCAACCCTGAAAAATGTATGAAAACAACGAATTGTGCTTCCTCAAAAAAAAAGGAAAAAGACAATTGTGAAACTTTTTGCACAACCAAAATGCATTTCAAAGTGGAAATACAACTAACCATGTCGTGGACATGAGTTCAACAATCAAGATTGTAACAGGAACCAAACACCTATGACCAATAAAAATATGATATATGTGTGTGCGTGTGTAGAGAGAGAGAGAGAGAGAGAGATCAGTATAAAAAGAAAGCATTCCAGAACAAGAACTGTCACAAGAGCAATTCGTAACACCAAAAACTTCACACACACTTGTTTTCAAAGGAAGATAACCCTAGTAGTAAATCTCCAGCAAAAGTATTGAAACACTAGGTAAGCAAAAAGCCATTGAGATATGACAATCTTAATTCTATTTTCCAAAAATAGTTTGTAAAATTTGTGGCGTGGTCAAAAGAATAGAGAACTCAAACCTGAATTCAATCTGAAAGAACATTCCAGGACAACTTCTAAGATTGTTCAAAATAGTGGTAGCAGCATCAATACTGCTGCAATCAACAATCCAACCTGACCCCATTTGCAAGTTTACTCTCATTAACCTAATTATAGATCCTAAATTAGCAATAGCAAGATTGCAAACAGCCATTAGATCATCATCTGCGATGATAGGGGAACTAACATTTGGATTGCAAATCCAAAGCGTGCTAGATGGAGCTCGGTCTCCTTCACTAGCTGCAGAAATATTGCTGCTTCCACCTATACTACTGTCAAAATGATTTGGGTTAAGGTTAATGTTGTACTTTGTACGTAAGGATGCAACCAAAGAAGACAAGTGAGACATCCTTGTCCTGTCAGCAGGGCTCTCAATAGGAGTTTGCGCATGAGGTGATTCCATCTTGCACATGTTTCCAGAATTATTGGTTCTTAGGTCAGCATGGATAGGCACTGGCATTGATCTTCCAGTATCAAGTGGAGGCAAACCAACATTAGATGATCCAGCATTAAAAGGAGGCAGATGATTACTTTTCTCCTTCCGATGCTGCCTTAGATGTGCCATGACAGCAGTAGCTTCCTCGGGAGTTTCAAACTCCATTAACAATGCTCCTTCACTGCCAAGATCAGTGACCATGTATGGACCCTTGTAAATTACTTTCCTCGATTCGTGCAGAATCTCATCCCTAGCCCACTGACTAGATATGTTTCCAACATAAACATGACAACTAGAACCAACTGCCACACCATTCATAGCACCCCTAGTTCCCAATCCTATATCCATGAACTTTATCTGCCAAGGAAAATGACACCGCATATATTCCCGAGCCCTTATGGAATCTATCAGACTTCTGTACTCCACTAGGGCAAATCCTTTCATCGGAAACACAAAAAACTGTTCTATAGGACCAAATCTCTCAAGTTGGAACCTCAGATGAGCTTCGGATGCGTCAGGGCCTAAAGAACCCAACCAAAGTAGTTTGGAAGCAGAGAAAATATCCATTGCACCAGGGTCCCCATCACAGAACCAAACAGCTGGTGGCATTGAAGCATGTGTTACCCCCAATTGATGTTTAGGAGAAGCAAAAGCAATATTTTTAGTTTCACTTGCAGATCTTGAGACAGGTGAACTAAAATCTGTATTTGAAATTGAATTCTTGTCAACGTGAACACTATGGTTTCTACCTTCAAATAAACTGTTCCTAGATTCTAAAGCTGTTCTTGATACAGGTGAAAACATCTGTTGATTGGATAAGTCTCTGGACAGGGAAGATCTTCCATGTGAAGAGGATGTGGCATCACTCATTTCAAAATCCATAGACCTTGTCCCTCCATGATCATTACTAGTTCCTGCATTCAAGTATAAATGAGTTTCAAAGAGAAATGTTCGACTGCATGCTTTTACATATGGACCTAAAATATTTGCCAGCAACACCACAATTGCAGGATCTATCATGAGATCTTAACTCACCATCTTTACTAGGTAGTTGACCAGAGATTTCATATTGATTAGATATCCTAGGCACTGAGTATTGCTGGTTAATGTAGTTTGAGGCATCAGAATCATCCTCGTCACTTTCCACTTGGTTGACTTCTGTTTTACTGAGATCTGCATATGATCCAAAGATCCCTTCTAGAGAAGCTCGAATTTCTGACGCATCTATAAAAGATGGCATGTTACATAGCTTTTTCTTATATTTTAAGAACATCCAGCTTCTTAATTTTGCGTTGTTAACAAGAACCTGAGTAAAGGAAATCTTAGAACAACGAAAAAAAAAAATGTGGAGCAATAAATAAACACCCATGTAACCATTACCTTGAATAGACGAACAACACATAATTCAGTCAATGAATCCATTTGTTAAACACTCAAGTAGGTGGGAAGTTAATTCAGTGCTCTATGCAGTTAATAAGTCAAGAAAGATCTGTTTGCACTCAAGGGTCATAATTGAATTATATTAAACTAGCAGGTACTCATGTCAAACATAATATCTAAGTAGGCATTAATACCAAAAGAATGCTAACCAAATTCACCAACCGTTCGATATGAAAAGAAATAGAACATATTAATCATATTCATTAATCTACAATAGCAGCAATGTGGCTATCTGTTTTAAACAAAGACAATCAAATGCGAGACTACCAATTCCTGACAATACTGCTTGTCAGGCTTTCAACAAAATGTGAATATGCGATAATTTTGTCTTGTTCCTCAAGCTGAAATTTGTTTTTAACCCCAGACTAAAGGAAATGTCTTTTCAAGCACTAATTAATTAATACCATAAATAAGAACAAAATTAACCAAGATAAAATACATCAATATTTGAATGAAGAAAATTGATCTTTGCTTAACATTATCTTAATCTCAAACTAGACTGTACTGGCAACACGACTAAGCCTTCTCTACTCAAGGTCATATTTTAAAGAATAAGACATAATCAAGTAAGTATCATTTAACAGAAAGCTAATGCTAATAAGCAAGATAATTTAGAAATAAAGAACTGGTTAAGTTACAGAGAAATGTAAAGAATTACCATTTGCAACAAGCAGTTCTGAGGGACAGGATAAGCATCAGCTGAAACGTGGTTGCCATCAGATAACAGTGCCACATCACCACCTATGACACTTGTTTCATTACTGCTTTTACATGAAGCTGATCTATCACATGCTGTATGATGAGGCACAACTTCATCACCATCAAGCTTGCTTGTCACCTGACTAAGAAAGCACTGTGCTTCATGTATCTCTTCGGGAGAAGCAGATTTAAAGAGTTCAAAACATGCTGCAAGCATATTCTTTGGCCACGAAAACAATATCGAAAGCATAGTTAGCGTGCGAAGCTTGGATAGTTTAACTATTGTAGATCTTTCTTCTGTAGAAAACTTTTGCTTTAGCTCAGAGAAGACCTCAGGAGAACTCTGTAGCTTCAATATTTCCCTATCAACAATCTGAAAGATATCCTTTCCCTGAAAGTAGGACATGAAAAAAGAGAGCACACTCTGAAAAACAGAGGAGCAGATTCCTCGGATTACAGAAGACTGTGGAGCCACTAAAGAAGCAGCGTGACAGATATCAGATAAACCAAAAATGCAGGCTTTAGCAGTTTCAATAGCAACACCATCAAAATCCTCCCCTTTATTAATTATTTCCATGCTCCAGTTATGCATATTGATAACAACTTTAGTAGCAGCTTCAAGAGCAGTTGGACAGTATGATGCATAACGCGGTATAAGATCAGCCACAATACGTTGTACACTAGTGCAACCTGCAAAACTAGCAGCACAAATATCATTAAATTTCTTTCTTGTTCTTCCTCCACAACCAAACCCCTCCCCTTTTCGTAAGCATTTGGCATATCACATAAGAAAGTTCATATCTACTTTCCAGGATATCCCTGGATATGGAGATTTCGTTACCTCTTGGGGAGTCTATCCATCCCATCAACATGAAGCTCTGGTACAACAAAGGTTGCACACATCGTCTTAAGCAATGAATAGATTATAGGTTCATTCATAAAATTCTCAATATTAGACATACTTGTCTATATGTAGTGGACCCGACATTGTAATCCAGAAAATAGCAGCAGGTAAATTGGTACATAAAATGTATAATTTGCAAGGACATTCTGGAAGAAAGTATAGACTAACCTGTTTACATAGTTAACAAAAACCAGTGACCACGCAACTATTTTACATCAAGTAACGAAAACATAAGCACACATGACTCTGCAAGTGCACAAAAATTTTCAAGGCAGCTGGCAAAAAGAACAAAGGTATTCGTTACTCCACATGGTCAACTACTCAATCATCTATGTATTAGACCCAGACCTTAAATTTAAAACAAAAATGCAAGAGGTCATAAAAGAGGTAAGGATTCAACATTCTAGAATCCTATAATTGACTTCATTGCATATGTGTAACAAACATAGTTTGTATGAATCTCCACAAAGGCAGCCAAGTTCCTCCCAAAGAACAAAGGAAGCCAAGAGATTAAATCATTGCCCCCTCCCATCCTTTTAAAAAAAAATATAAAATTATAACAGAATGAAATTCCAGTCCATTAAATGAAGTTGAAATGTTAGATGACCACGGAGTCTCAATGAGAAATAAGCAATCATTTTACAGGGCAGGGATATTGTCAGATTCAAGGGTTTGAGGGTAGCACAACTCTCTATGCACGAGTTGTTTTTCTCCAGTAAAACGGGTGACATGAAGCAAGTAAACTAGAGTAATCAGGGTGTAGTTTACAAAGTCTAGCTACACCGTTCTAGTAATCAGGGTGTCTTCATGCATCTAACAATGCATCAAGAAACAGACACAAGATTCTATTACTAAATACATATTGAATTTTGGGTTTGAAGGCAATTAGTTAATCATATTGTATACAATGCAAATTAATTCACCAACGCTCGATATCAATGTCAATTCAAAGACTTCACATTGAGGTTTCTCAGCAATGAAAAAGAGTAATAACTTCTGCCAATAATCAAGTGAAATTACAAGCTCGCAAATAATTAGCCAATTGTTAAGAATACATCAGAGCTCTTTAATTTCACCAAGTAAGTTCAGACGGTAAAAAGGGAAAAATTTAAAGAAAAATAATGAAAACCGCCTACCGCTTGAAGCAGCAACAAGGGATAGATAAGTTTGTTCAAGTTCAGGCATATGGCGCGCCTCTTTCTGAGAAACGCAAAACTTAATGCGCTTGTAAATATCGTAGACACTCTTAATCTCATCTCTATTTCTTCGTCTGGCGATAATTTCCTCTTGGGAGAGTGGTGGTGGTGTTGGTGGTGGAGCAACGGTGCTCTGTGGCTCAGCTGGGGTTTCTGGTGGTTTATCCGGTGGCGGTGGTTCCGACTGAGTCTCGTAAAGCTTTCGCTTCTTGAGGGGCTGCTCTGACGACGCCATTGCTGGTGGAAACGACGCAGAGATCACCTCACTATTTCGGTGGTTCGATTACGAACCGGACGAAGTGGTATAGTTCGAAGTTACTATAATATCCTTGGGCGCCTAACACCTAAAATACCCACAAAATTTCGAAATAACACCCACAATTTAATTTTGTGATTGAAATAACCAATTTGCAAAGTTTTATACTAACTATACCTGATTTTTTGAAAAATGATAAAATTGAATAATAAATTATAAAATGGACCCTTTCATAATTAGGTTACTCCCATTGGCTTCACATGTTTTACTAACAATTCTTGAAGTTGTGTTAACTCTAAAACAAATTAACGTTACCACTCTATGAAGCTTACATTAATAGATAGAGCCACAATGAAAAAATTTCTTGTAGGTGGTGTTTGGATTAGCTAGATTGAGGCTATGAATGGTTGAGCAAATTTGATAGATTTGAATATTTCATAGCATTATTTTGTTTTAAAAAGTGTCGGTCAAATATATCTAAGTGCCATCTATATTGTTGCTAAATAAAAGAAAATAACAGGAAGTTATTTGAATGACCAATATATTATAGAATGTTGCATTTTACAATTAGTTTTGATATATGTAGTAGATTGAGACGTCTCAATAAGAATTAAAATTAGAAAATTCATATTTGAGTATTACTAAGTTCCGTGGTTTTAACTTTTGACCGGAAACTCTTTATTCGAGAGCTTTTACGCAAGAATAAAATCCTAATCCGTTGTAATTTTTTTTTTTAGTATCACAATTTGTAAATTTTTACTATGTATTATAAATTACATATGATTGCAAATTCAAATATTGAATTTGTTAAAATATGTAATTTTACAATACAAAATTAAAATTTGAAAATTACAACACATTAGTTTTGATCTAAAGAGATTTAGTACAAATTAATCCAATGTGTGGTTATTTTAAATTAAAAAAAAAATCTAAGCTCTCGAATATTCTCAAGTCATGATCATAGTACTGATTTAGATAATCACTGTTTTATAGTAACAAAAATCAAATGATTATGATTACATTGCTTTATGGCTTACCAGATATGATTTTACACTTTTGTTTAATGAATGATCAATTTTCACGAAGGCTTTGCTTTCTTAATCTTAATTATATTAATTTCTTACGTATAAATATAAATTACAAGAAGAATATCAGAAATAATTGTAAACAAGAGAATTATTTGGATTTATAAATATTAATTTTTGTCAACTGTATTTGAAAAATGAAAAATTAATTGATTCAAACTTATAGCAGTTAATATATCACAAAAGCGTGGAGATCTTCTGGTTGAGGCCAATGTCCATTCCATTGTAAGCAATTGGAGCATACATCCACAAATCATCCGAGCTCAATAGCTATAAAATAAAAATAACAATTTAGCATTTTTTTTTTATTATTATTTTTGGCCGAGAAATGTAGGTAAATTTTATTTTAAGTTTGGTCATTAATTACCTTGATCTGGAGCTGCAAAAACTTAACATAATGTACTGCCTCTTCCAGCATAGTGCTAATATCAACCTTTGTTCCATTTGGAACAAGATTCTGTAAAATTCTCAATCTTTCATTTATCCTTTCTCTTCTTTTCTGCAAAATTTGATCAAAAGGGCATGTATGTGAATAAAGAGTACATGGTTTTTAGCTTTGATATCAGAAAAACTACAATGGATTAGAACTTTACCCTTGCGTAAAGGCTCTGGGGATCGGTAGCTGATCCACGACTAGCTCTTGTTTTGCCTGTGGAATTCAGAGCTTTACCATCATTAGAATCCTGAGAGGCATTATCCTCCTCTGAACTGCAACTGCTAGAAGCCTGTCCATCAGCTCCACCATTTTGCTCCTCTTCAGGATTGCTATTTTTCTGATTGTTCTTTGTTTTTACATTTCGGTTACTCTTTTGTACCTGAATTCAGAAACTTTCATAAGCCATTCATATATTTCATTAAAAAAAAAAAAAAAGAAAACATTGAATTAATGTGCTCACATTATTTGTTGCCCGAGACTTTTTCTTCGTATTACCGGATGGATTGACTTGTGTTTCTGAGACATCAGATTTTCTTTTCATTGGCAATTCCTTTGGTGAAACAGGATTAATTCCTGGTGGCGGATTCTCATTTACATTCCCCATTTCTGTGATTGCGATTTCGGGATACATACCGACAAACGAGCCCAAATTTTTCTCATCCATAATACAAAAATCCATGGACATGGAAACATCATTTGGGAGTGGAATATTGTTAGAGTCAGAAAAGAATTGAGTATGATGAGTAGTTGGAGACGGAAGTAAAATATTAGGACTGCTACTGTTACTGCTGCTACAATTAGTATTTTCCTGACAAATAAAAGGATTATTGAGAGCATCCCAAGAATAAAAAAGACTCTCATGAGTTTGAGGATTCGACGAAAATCCTGATGGGTCAGAGTTAGAAAACTGCATTTCTGAAGTGAAATCAGCAAGCTGATGATCTTCGGCAGCGAAAATCCGGGTAAAGTCCCATTCTCCTTCGGGAAAAGCTGGCACAGGCTCCATGTTCATACTTTGTAGTGGAAGAGTAGTGAAAGCCTCTTGGGTTTTGTATCGACTGATACTTGTTCTGTTGCTATTAGTTAGAAGCTTGAATTGAAATGAAGATAAAAGGAGGTATTAATACCCAATCTGGATAAAGAATGTAAGTGAGCATTGACTTGATTAGTATATTATTATAATAACTAATTAATCATTCTTGCTGATGTAAGTCTTAATTCTCTGTAACTGAAACTGATCAGGTGAGGAGTCTAAAGCGGGGCCAATAACCAGGCAAAGTACAACTAAGATGATAGATTAAAATAACAAAAGGGTCCAACAGCAATGATTAAGAGGGTGATTAATGAGAAGGTTAATGTTATAATTATGGAGGAAGAGCATGCATATTTTTAATTAGCATTAGAAAATGAGAAAACGAGTAAGGTGATGAATAAAAATATGGGAGAAATAAAGAAAGTGAAGATTGGGACGGCATGAACGTGGAGATGAGTCTGACAATAAAAAAATGCCGACATATTAAGCATCGAAATCGTTCTTTGTCTCCACAGTTGCAGCTTCAACCTAATCTTTGTTTCTCACTGTTTTACTTGCTTTTGCTTAATTTCCACTACTTCTCATCTCTACCACCAAATTAGTCCATGGAATCGTAGTTGTGTGTTCAGGAAAGTTAGTTTTTTCACATAACAACAAAAACTAATAAAGACTAAAAGTTAATTTATTATAAAGCACTATTTAAACCTTTAAAAATCAAGGCCAAAAAAATTGTTTCTTAAGTCAAAACATTATGACATCCACGTCTTACAACTTTCGTAGTAAATAAAATGACCAATATATTACACCATGATTTCAGATCTCCTTTGTTAACGTTTTTACTCTGTGTGTCACGTTAACGTATTCTTTATCGAATACATTATCACTTAAACTATTAATTTAATTATAGTATATTTCACTTTCCTAATCTTCTTCCTACAATTAAGTATTGGCTGGAATCAATTTATGTAATTGTTCTTGGAAATAATTTGCCTACACTCAGTGTATGCCAAACCCAATCATATTGCTTCTTATGTATCCTTAAGGTGCATTACAATTTGGTTTTATATTTTTATTTTTCCTCTCATTTGTTGTACAATGCAAGCATTACTTCTTAAAGATGGATTTTACTCTTTCAAATAAAAAGAGATGGATTTTACAATTCATTGTTGTTTGGAATTTTTTACATTTGATGATGATCAATCATTTTGTATCATAGGAACCTTTTTATGTGAACGAAAGCAGATTGTGCTATATTCTCCTAATTATACCCGAATTTATCTTTCCCCAAAATTATACCCGAATTTATCTTTCCCCAAAAAAAAAAAAAAAAAATTATAGCCAAACTTTAGTAAAAGTTTAAACATACATAATGGGAATGGTTTTCATTTCTCAATTTTTTTTTTTTTGTTATTTCATTATTGATTTTACCTATTGCTTTAGTTCAAAAAAAATCGTTAAATATTATAAAAAAAATAGTGGAAAAAAAATGAGAATTAAGAATTGCAGTACCCAAATTCTGATTAGTCGACTCCCATCCATGGTTAGATGTCTGGAAACCTTAATCATAATTGCATTGCAGTTGTAAATATTTCTAAATTATTAGTTTCTTCCATTTTTTCACAAAGTTTAATAAACTTTATTACTATATCATATCATACAAAACTATCACTATGTTGCTTAACTATTCCTATGTGAATTTTTTAAAGAAAAATTCAAAACTATTTATTAAGAAGGGTAGAAAGAAAACATGCACATGATGAAATGCACAAACAATTTGGACAGCCAATCATGGAAATATTTACATACAATATGAGATAGAAGGGACATTGCTTTCAACGTAAACAAATATTCTGGCTCTATCAGTAGGGAATGTTTCTATATTATGAATGCGATTAGGTCAATGTCAGTGTAAACCAAACCAAATCAACGTGGCTCAGTTCAATTCAATTCTATATTTTATAAATAATTCCAAATTGTACCCATCCATCATGAGTTCGACAAATTAAATTCAAAATCTGTTAATAACCAAAATGTCATCTTATTTGCTAATTATGATGTAGCATGTTGGTCATTCTACGTTTTACAGAGTGTGAAAATTTCTATCCTGTCAACCATACTGTTAATTAGCACCAATTTAATGTACGTTTAAGAGGATTGCTATGTTATTTAGTCTGTTAGTAACTCTATTTATATTATAAAAAAAAAAAACCAATCTATTTAGAGTGATTTTGGCTTTCATATTGAACAAAAAAATATGAAAAAGAGTAAAATCAAACTAATCAAATTTGTTTCTAAAACATATATCCAATTCGTTGGTTATATCACCAATTTTAAACACTTGAAAAGAAGAATATTGTTAGTGTTTGATGCAGTGGAAAATTATATTAAATTTCCATAAACAGAATTCAAGATGAATGGTAATCAGTTATATTTCATTCTTATGGGAAGGAGAAAAAAAATCTTAAGTTTCATCAACGAAGTTATTGTTAAGATCAGTCAAAGAGTTGAGAATGATTAACTATATATGACAGCCAATGATATCTGCTAAAAAAAAACATTTTACATTTTAATCTCAAACAGAACAGAAGTAAAATAGTTTGTACTTATAAGTTGAAAAATTCCCGACAGCACTGAATATTAAAATAATCTTTGACAAATCAAAAGAGGACACCGTACTTTCATCAAAGTCTTCTAATAACACAGTAATCCACTCTCTAACGGGTTACTTGAACTAAGCCCTAACCCGATGCCCTCTTGGCCCTTAGATTCCGCCGTTTCTTTCGTTTCTTTTTCCACGCGTCAGAAAACGACAGCTTTTTTGATGAACTCAAATTTTTTAGTATTTTCTTCCTATTTGGAAGAAAAAGCCTTTCTGTAAAGTAGAGAACAGAAGTGTCTTAATTCTTAGTTGTAATAATATGAATAAATAAATTGCACCGGCCAATGCACGACCCGAAAAATCAAAATCCCAGTTCCAAAAAAATGGAGAATAAAATCTAAAATAGAAGGATTAAAAAGCAGGGAGAAATCAGATATTAATCGTGGTAATGAATGGGTGGCCGGCTTGCACGATTTTGGAGTTTACTTCCAGTTCATGCTTCATCAGCAACTTCTAAACCCAGATTAATACTTCAATAGAATGACAGCTATTTATGTCTTATATCAACCCACCAACTTAATCTTAATTCCACTTTAACCACTCATCCACTGCCACGTCACCCTCCCATTTCATTCTTGTCTCTCCTCTTCCTCAAAATTACAGCTATTACTACTAATTTTTCAATTTGGTCCTTGTCCTTGGTATCGCAAGTGAAAATTCTTCGACTATTTTTACACATTTGGCTTATGGACTTAGGTAAACTACTCAATTAGGTCCTTAAGATTTTTGAATTTTTGTAGATAAATAATAAATGCGCCTGGTTTACATAGGGGTGCTTAGATGTAACATGATATGCAAACCCGATACAACTAGCACAAAAAATAAACAAGCTAGGGTTAAATCTAAATGGGCTGACAATACAAATAGTACGACGCGTTAAGTATATGGGGTTAAACGAACCAAGTCATGAGTTAACACTTGGAAGATTGATATACTCTTGCTCACACCCAACCCAACCCCCCCCCCCCCCCCCCCCCCCCCCCCCCCCCCCCCCCCCCCCACTCCGTCTCCCCCCCCCCTCTCCGCATCCCACCACTAGTAAGTTC
>CATIWJ010170608.1:0-12555 GCA_949640765.1 Croton laevigatus | reverse complement strand
TCGAATTGCATACACAATTCAATGGTTGATCGAAATCAAACTGGGCAACTTCAGCCTCCACCTTCCCATCATTCAAAACTTGAGCTTGGGCATTTAGCAATTTAGGAATATTGAAATCACTCACCAGACCCTCCGTCTCCAGCAGATTATCAGCCACATCTACTGTCTCTACTACGGCAACACTGCCCTGCTTGTTGTCGTCAGAATTCTGATTCTCATAATCTACTCTTCTTCTCTTAGTTGAAGAACCTGATGAACTATCATGCTTCAGACAGCAGACCACCCAACCCGATTCCAAACTTTCGACACTGTACTCCACCATCATCCACCTGCTTTCCTTGTTGCCGGCAGCAGAAGACATCTTATTGGGTTTGTACTTGAATGTTTTCTTCTCCACTTCCACAGTCCCTCTTTCTTTAGAGAAAACAAAGAAAGTTTTGCCCTTAGCCTTCCTGTCCCAATTGCCGCCATTGCGGCCTACCTTTCTGGATGCATTGTGGGCTTCTGAGGGAATTTTTTTCACGCTTTTCTGCTTCAATTTTGTGAAGAAATACAAATATTCAAAATCCACCAAATTATTTCCACCGTACTTTTCCCAAATCTCCCACGGCTCTTGATTGCCATAGAGATCGCATTCTTTGACAAGGTTCTGGTGAGCAAGAGGGAGAGTTCCGGAGTCCTTTTTCAATAGATAGTATTCAATCAATTCATCGTCAGTCGGCCTGAAGTGAAATCCAGGGGGCACCAACATCCTCTGCTTCTTGTTGATTTCTAAAGAAAGGATTTCAGAAAACCAAAGAAGAAAGCAGAAATTTGGTTTTCTCGTCAAAAATTCCAGAGATAGCGTTGTTCCAAATCAAGAGAACTGGGTTTTTCTTGGAAAAAAAAATTGATTTCAGATTTGAGGCAGTGGCTTTGGGATCACGAAACAAAATAAACAGAGGGAAGACTTGCATATATAGAGGTAGGGCAAGCCGCGCCAATACGACCGTTGTGAGTCACTCGTTCTGACTCGTACGAGTTAGGTCAAATTGGAGAAAAATGCTACCACATCCCTCCGTTTTTATATTTATTTAAAGAAGCCCCTCCGATCTGACTCCCTGCTTGTACCCTCAACTTTTTATTTTCTTTCAACCTGACCCTGAATACCAATTTAATACAATATATTATATAAAATTATTTTTTATTGTTCTGAAGCAAAAATTATTTTTTATTGTTATTATTGCTCCAAAAATTTTTTAATTACTAAATAAATGACTAATCTCTAAAATAATTTCTATTTCCCAAAATATTTAACTTTAAGTCTAATAATTTTTTTTTTTATTCGTAACAAGTAGATTACAAGCTGCTAGTGCTTTTCCAGATTTTTTTTTTTCCAGCAACTTGCTCATGTTTGTTTTCTCAGCTGGTTCTTTGATATTGTTTCACAATTTGGTAATTTGGAGTTACATGTTGCTGTGATGATTTTATGGGCTTTGTGGGAGGCCAGGAATGCTTGTTTGGAAGAGTAAATGGTCGAATGCTCGCCAAGTAGTTCGGCGCGCTGTGAAGTTGCTTGATGATTGGTCTAGAGCCCAAGATGTTCGTGTTGCTGATCCTGTGGCATTACCTGTTGAAGCTTGGTCCAAACTAGGTGCAGATACTATCAAGATGAATGTTGATGGTGCTTTATTTAATGGCGAGTTTGGTGGTGTTGGTGTTGTGGCTAGGAATAGTAATGGTGCTTTTGTTGGAGCTTTACATTGTCTATTCTTGGTAATTTTTATTCAGCTTTAATTGAAATTATGGCTATTAGGCAAGCTCTTAGTTGGGTTAAGGAAGAAGGATGGTCTTCTGTAATTATGAAATCAGATGCTCAATTTTATGTTCGGGCAATTACTGATCCTAGCTATAAAGATTATTCTGCGTTCAGTTTGATAGTTGATGATCATAAATCTCTTTTAGTTGAGTTGAGAGAGGTTAATCTTAATTTTGTACAAAGTACTGCAAATGGCGATGCTCGTAAGCTAGCTAGAGCAAGTACCATTTCGACGGATTTAGAAATTTAGAGAGATCTTCCACTAAGTTGTATTTCTACTGTGATTGCACTTGAAACTTAATAATATTTTACAAATTTCTTTAAAAAATAAAAGTAGATAAATTTACTTTTTTTAGAGAAAAAATTAGATAAAAATTTATCAGGTGTTAGTTATATTATATTAGACATTTGATAAAATTTTTGTAATAAATTAAGAATACCCTATAAGCTATGTCTATCATGAGCAATGCCTATGCAAATAGATACTATGTATTTGCTTACAATAAAGAACTATTTACAAGGTTACCTTTCCCTTATATATATCAAAAATATCCAACAAAATTATACACTATCATCTTCCATGGATTGAATTGTTGAAAATCAAAATAAAGGATAACACTTTCTATTGTATAACTTTTCCATCTTGCCAACCTTTAGAGGAGCTTAGCAACTTTTTTGCAAGTGGATGTGGATCATCCTTCTGGGTTGAAACTATTAAATTTATTACCAATTCTGATGCTGTTGCATCAGCTGAGAATCTTTTTTCAACCATTATTGATGCAAAGAAATCAACAATGTCAATAAGAAGTGCTTATCTTTTTCTTTTTTTTTCACTCGGAATAATAGGACATGACTACATTTAAAGTCGTTTAACGGCCCAAACTAATCCGGATCAAGGCATGATAGCAACCATGAAGGTCGGCACCTCTGGTCCTCAAGGTGCTGCATTTTCACGGATCAACCTCATGAACAATCATGCCTATTGATCCAACCCCTTGGGTTGAAGTTCTTATCTTATGTATCATAACATAATATACAAATTTACACATGAAACAAGAAGAGTTTGAAAATAGAGAAATTAACAAACCTGCTAATTTTATATATAATCTACTATGAGGTGTATCATACAAGTTTACAAAAATTTAGGGCCCTTAATCCAATGTCTTGAGGAGACATCCTACCTTCAAACATCCGCCAAATAAGGAATCAGTTCCTTGCGTTTCTCCGCATACTCGTTTAAGAACGATTCATCATTTTTTGGCAACACTGTAGAGAAACTTAATTGTGTTTTTCTTTAGCAGACATTTCAACATCAAAATTTTTGAAACTAGACCTCTAAAAATGATTCTCTTCTTCAATGTCTGCATTATTAGGCAATCAGCAAGGCCAAACTAGTGGGGGAAGATTTAAGTGGTATAGTTGCGATTCAAAATAAGAAACATCATGATTTCTGACAAGACTCACAATTTAACATCAACTGCTACATGTTAATTCATCAGTATTGATATTATATACCCTAAGGGACTTGGTTCAAACTTAATCAATAACATTGAGATGTTTGTTGCATAGAAGCACACCACGAAACCAACACATGTATGCCTGGGCAAGGCTAAGGAGAGTTTCTATTATAAAACATAATCGACACTTTATTGTAAATCATAAAGTTATTATATGTCGCATTCTCTCTTTAATGCCAATGGGACAAGGTTGTGTTACCAAATTTCTTTCGTATTTGTATCATATTCATCTATAAATGCATACAAAAGATACACAAAAAGTAATATCTTTTCAAGTATTGGGTTAATAGGCAATATTGTTTTGTAACTTCAATCTGTTAAAAAACAAATTTAGAACTAAGTCAACATGGATAGCACATACTAACAGTCATATATACTCATTTCTACACTTTCAGAAGCTGCCTCTCCTTGTAGTAATTCAACAATCCTTCGTTGCATACTGTCAGTCCAAGGCTCACGCGGATATTTATCATAAACAAATTCTCCATATTAAATAAAATATTTTCAACAAGGAGTACTAACCATTCGCTCAAATGCAACACAATTTCTTAGCAAATATAATGCCAACTCAAGTTGAGTTTCAGTGGCTTGAAATCCATATAACTCTACCTTTTTCAAATGCGGCAGACGACATTCCAGGATTTCTCTCAATGTTCTCCTTTCTATATGGCTAGCCGTTCCTAATAATCTCCAATCTGTAAAAAGTAAAAGTGTCAGTTCGTGCAAGCAAAATTGGATATTCAAATTGATGGATACGCATAACTTGTTTGATTAATGTAATTAATAATCACACCTATCTGAAACATATAAATAAGGGAAATTTACAAAAAAATTCCTATATTTTAGTGAAATGAACAAAAACCTCCCTGGTTATCAGATATTATACAAAAACCTCCATACTTTTTAATAACCCAAACAAAAACTTCCTTCTATGAACTTTTCCATTAAAAAGTTGGAGAAAGACCAAATTACCCTCTTATATTAAGCTAAAGGTTTAAGTTGAATAAAGAATAGACAATTTCTCCTCTAACTAACCGCACCATTATTTCCACCAACTTATTCTTCTCTTCCACCATTTTCTTGTAATTCCTCTCTCTATCTACTCTCATTTTTTCTCTCTAGATCTCATCATCTACCTAAGTATTTCGTTATTCAGTACATACAAGTCTTCTAGCTCCAAACAACCTGCTGGTGCTGCTTTAGGTTCGTCTAAAACGGTTTCTCGTGATGCTCAAGTTGAAGATTATTCTTGGTATTAAATAAAAAATGTTACTCAATTAGTTCATCATCATTATCACATGCTTAACACAATTCTAGTTCATTTTCAACATCATAATTCCAATAGAGATAAATGAATTACTCAATTCAAACTCAATATTCAATTTTAACAAATTCAAATGGAAAAATGGATAAGAATAAGAACATTCCAATTTAACACAATCAACTGGTGAATAGGAAACAAGAGAAACGAACTGAACCTTCTACTGGTTCTGGAATTCTAGACTCAATCTGTGCTAATTTCCAATTTCCGGTCGTCTTAAAGATTACCGGAAGCAAGAACAGTTCAACCACTCCTTCTGATTTCCCTTTCTTTCCGTATGTCTCTGGTTCTGAGTTCTCGATTCGTCTTCAACCTCTGTCATCGTCCCTCTTTCCTTCGGTCTCAGTTCTATCCTTATCTCCGGTGATCTCTCTTTGCCTCCCATTATCTCTGTTCTTCGTTCCTTTTTAATTTTTGAAATTGATCTCCTCTCTCTGCCTTTTACTTCAAATCCTTCGATCCTCCTGCTAGTTCACAAAAATCAAAACCCAAAGATCAAGAATGAAAGTTACCTTTGATTTTTCGGCCATCGTACCAACACCCCTCCTTCGTCAAGCTCTCTTTTTCTGGTTTCAAAATTCTGGTCTCTGTTTTTTTACCATATTCCAAATGGTTTTTCTGGTATCATCCATCTTTCCTTCTTTCACAAACCACCTAACCAGAGAGATCGAAGCCCATCCTTCCCGCACTAGAAAACCCAAGGTTTCGAGCATCACCTAATGAAGGCTTGAGACGAGAAAACAAAGCTGGAGCCCATTCGACGATTTCCAAAACTCGAAGCTCCTCAGCGCCGCCTGCAAGCCCAAGGATCGCCGAAGATGGACTAGTGCAGGCCAAGGCTGGTCGGGACCTGACGCTCAGTCCTTCAATGGCGGCGACAACGCCGGACTGAGGCATGGCCATCAAAAAAAGATTCATGAAGAACACGAACATGCTTGTGATTTCTCAGAACATCTCAACAGCTATCTTTTCTCCTTTTCAAAGCTTAGTCAAAGGTTATTGTTGGTATTAAATAAAAAATTTTACTGGTTAACCCGAAATGTTGACAGAAAACCCGCATAAAATGGACAGAAGGAGGTTTTTGTTAACGTTATATAAAATTAGGGAGGTTTTTGTATAATATCGGATTAACAAGGAGGTTTTTGTCTTTTATGCTAAAATATGGGGTGTTTTTTGTAAATTTCTCTATAAATAATTATTAAAAAAAATAAATGCATCGTAAATTTGAGTTTGAAATGGTAAAAAAAATAAGCTACTAACTAAATAGAAGTGGTCCAAAAGAAAAATCTAATGCTAAAAACAATACACAAAGAATAGTAGGCCACTCATTGTCACGGTAAATATCTCAAGAAGAGGTCAGGCAACAACGAGAGGGATTATCTTCCGAATGTCTTAAAGATCATCAGTTGCATGTAGAAGCAACTCCATATGCTTCAAATTGTGAAATGTTGGGATGCTACTGGGTATAGTTTCCACCTGGAAGGCCCCATAAAGGATAAACAAAAACAAATAATAATAATAATAATAATATATTATGATAATGGAACATGAACACACCAAAAGAAAAATATAACCATGAAATATGAAGGACTACATACCATTATTATATCACTAGTCACTAATAGTGATTGAAGTTGCAGAGAAACATCCTCGATCATATTGAATAAATCACCTGGATATCTAGTTCCATAAACCTTCCTAGGTTATAAATTTTCTAGATTGGCTGCACTAGAGAACACAATGTTAAAATTCGCAAACGAACTCATAACATAGAGAGTAGTGAGCCTTGTAGCAGAGAGGTCAATCTCCTCCAATTGTTGACAACAATATAGAGACAGCGTCTTCAACTGCAAGAATAGGACAAGAAAACTCAAAACAATAGGACACATGCAAAAACGCATGCTCAGCTCTTCCAGACTGCAAAACCTTGACAAAATATATTGCAGTATGCTCTGATCTAGTGGGATATCAGTTAATTTAAGGAACTTCAAGGAATGAAATTGCCCATCAAAATCTGGTTTGAGCATGCATTTGTTTAAATCCAGAAGCTTTAGCTCGCATGCTTCATATAAATGCCGGAAAGAAAAGGAGCAGAACTGGTGTCGATAGCATTCTGAGATGCCAGAGCATTTAAAACAAATTTGCAACTCCTTGACACCCAGCTTCACTGTGTAAGTGATCCATCGATAGATATCAGAATACTAAGACAAAAAAACCACCGCAAAAGAACTGATATACGGACCTTTATACTGGTTTAAGAACTCATTCACATCTTGCACAAATGCACAAGCATTTTCTTTACATAAAAAACTTTGATCCGGTGGCGGCAAAGCTATACCAGCCCACGCATAATCAAAGTTGAGCTTGGACCTCAATGAATATTTAGATGTGATAAATGGAGTTGCCTCCATCTTCTACCCAATACTCTTGTTTTAACCACGTCTCTAAACATCAAATTTGATAAAATTAAGGCAAGAATTTCATTAGGCAGTTGACTGATGCAATCTTCCTCAAAATAATCACTCTACAGGATTGAAAACCATTGCATTTCTACAGGATTGAAAACCATTGCATTTCTACAGGATTGAAAACCATTGCATTACAATAATTAACAAAGTGACACTGATATTGTAAATATTCTATATTCTTTTTTCGTCCAAACAAAACCTGAAATTTATATCAAGTATAAATTTAACAAAACTCCAATTGACCTATTGGGTACCTTTATAGAGTTCTCTCATGAAAGAATCAATGATCCAATTAGTTGCTTAAAATTGGAGACAACATGATTCAAAGCTATTTAACTGAAAACAAAATGCTGTTTAGGATATATAAGCTAAAAGATAACAAACATAAAAGTAATGATGAACTAATGAATGTACACAAAGCAGCAACTCATATTGCTTATTAGAATAATCACAAACTTCGATAGTAACTAATGGAGGATAGGTTCAGTAGTTTTACCACATAGAATAACTTGGGATTAGTTCTGGTTTTCACTATAAGTTGATATTTACACTTAAGTCTAAAAATAGTTGAGAAAACCTTGAAACATTGTTAAATCAACAGCATACCTTAGCCTCCAAATTGGATTTCCTTACATTGGAGTTGGAATTATTGGTGTTGATTATTGAATTCAAAGTGCTTGAGAAAGGGAAGTCCTTAAACCTTAAGGTTTCGTTCGGTAGTATGATTGCTTGAAATGGGTATGGAATGCGTATTCCGGCTGTAGAGGAAAATCGGCTGCTTGCTTGTAAAATTACAAAACGCTGATTAATTGTACCTTATTTAGAAAAAAAGAATCTTTCAAAAAAAAAGTTTTTTAAGAGTTTATTTTACTAATAAAATTAAATTCACTTCAAATAAATAATTATTTTTAAAACTTTATATAATTAATTTCATTTAAATATGATAAAATTATTTAAAATAAAAAATAACAATTTTTAAATGTTAAGGAGTAAATCATATACTACCTTCGTATTTTATGGTTCTTTACTTTTCCATTTATAGTAAGTTTTGTAATTATTTATTATTATTTTTTATTGGTATGGGTGAAAAAGTAAGTTTTAGAGGATTAGTAATTATTTATTATTATTTTTGTCTTGGTATTGGTAAAAAGCTGATTTGTGTTGGTATTGATGAATAGTAAATATAAAAAATCATAAAATACGAACGTAGTAATATTTTAAATAATGTTTTTATATATTTTCAAAAAATTAACTGCAATAATAAAAAATTGGATAAATATAGTGTTGGGCATGGTATGGGAAGGTAGGGGTGTTCATTTGTGGTTCGATTTACCGAACCAAACTGATAAGCTCAAACCGAGAACAAACCATTTTATCGGTTTGATATTGGTTCGGTTCGTTAAAAACCGAAAGACAAATCTCAATTTCAATATGCAGAAACCTAAATCTAAAACAGCTCCAATTCGGCACATATCAATTTCAATTCTTCACAAAATTTCAAACATTATCATCAATACAGAGAGAATTTCAACACATAAACATCATCAACGCAAAAATTCAAACATCTTCTTCATTTCACCATCGTCAATTACAACACAAACAATTAAAAGTAGTTTAAACACATTACAATCGTAATTTCAACGCAATCAAATGGAAAAGTAAAATAGAACAAAGCTATTCGTAGATAATTTACATAGATAATTAACATTAATTATCTCTCAATAGATGTACACAACAGAAACACTAAATTAGAGAAGTGATGACAAAATGAAACTAAAAGAAACAACATTTAAACCAGATCTTGAAAAAAGAAATTAAAAAAAAAGAAAACAAAATAAACAAAACCAGATCACGGGAGGAGAAGACAACCATTGATGCCGATGCCGATGAATCTACCGTTCCCGCTTCAGCCGTCGGTACAAGAAATGGGGTTGATGGTCTTCGAATCTTGCATCATAAAACCTACTAGATCTTGGAGGAAAAAAAAAGAAGAAGAAACCTGTTGGTAGCAAGTGGTGACGGCGCGAGAGGAGAGGACGGTAGCCGCAACTTCATCGCCTTCATTTGCGCAGCGGCTAAGGTTGTTGGTTTTGCAGATCGACGGGAGGTGCGACAGTGTTGTGGTGGTGGGCTTCGTTGAAGGCAGAGGGAGGGTGGTAGAGAGAGAGGTGCGGTTGGAACTTGGAAGAGATGGAGAGAGGACGGCTGGAACTTTGGAAGAGATGGGGAAAGAAAAGAAATTAGGGTTTATAAATTGATTAAAAGAAAGAGATGTATATATACATATATATATATGTTGGTTCGATTTTCGGTTCGATTCGGTCCTAACATGAGCCAAACCGGACGCTGAACCGAAATTATCGATTTACATGAAATTTGCACCGAATATCAAACCGAATCTTTTGGTTCGGTTCGGTTTCGATCTTTTCTTGAACACCCCTATGGGAAGGGACGATAGTGTGTAATTCTCAGTCCCGGTCCACATTTTTAGGACGTAAAAAATAAAGTGTCATCTCGTCCTGATAATTAAGTTGTCTCATTCTGTCTTATCCCATTTTTCGAGACAAAATAGTACGCAACTTCAGGTCTAAGGACTTTTTTTTAAGAAACTTCGAGTCCAGTGATTTTTTTTTTTGGGAAATTAAAACAAAATGAACCCGATAAAAAATTATTGTGATTTTTTAAAATTATATTTTTGAAAAAATATGAATAAAATAAATTATAATATTCAAAGTAATTAAATAATATTCATGAATAAATAAACATGTAATTTTTAAAAAATATATCTTTCATCAATTGATTTATAAAATATAAATTGCTATAGAATAAGAATTTGATTAATTGATTGCAAGGTTTAGTGGGCTAAAAATAAAAGAAATAATATGACAGAATGAGACAAGATTAATTGCTTGGACCGAAGATATTACCTCGCATGATTAACCATGTTTCTCAAGTGCTTCGGCTAAATTATTGCCTCGGATGCTGGACTTTAATCCTCATTTGCTTAAGCCAGGTGGTGGTTTGCCTTACACAAACGACATATTCCTTGTATGTTTGGACAAGAATGCCTCGGATGCTAGACTTTAATCCTCATTTGCTTAGGCCATACAGTGGTTCACCTTACAAAAGCCACCTTGATCCTTATGTGTCTGGGTATAATTAATTCAACAACCAATTCAGATACTGAACCTAATTCTATCCCATACGAAGTGCTTACTTATCAAGGGTCTACGCCATTATTTAACGGTACACCTAGTTCAATTATAAGCTTAAAAAAATATGTTCTCGCTTTGTTCCGTAATTTTGCCTATAAAGAAGTTCAAACTAAATACTCTTTTAAATGATAACATGAATGATCATATATAACCTGAAGGTTGCCATAGAAAATTCCTTTGATTATGTGTGATTACAACTTTGTTCAAATGTTAGCTATATAAGGAATAATAAGACTGCTTATGATATGCCACGATTTTTAAGTAAAAGTAACAGCTGCGCAATTTAGAGTCTTATAAATATAAATATATACAAAACTCATATGAGCAAGAGTGACCTAGAGGTAACTATATATACCCATTTTATTAGATATATCATAATTTAATTACAAACTCTAGTCAAGTATATCAATAATATGTTTTCATTATTGTTAATAATAAATTTTATTGGATCAAAAAGTCAATCAAATCATAAAAAAGCGGCCTCCACTGCACAACAAATTATCAACGCACCAGCATCATACTCAAGAAAAATGAAATACGATGTATTCATACAAACTTTTACAATATTTAAAAGGTGACCTCCAGGTCGCCACTAATTAACTATATTTACACTATTATTTGGAGCTTCTTGAAGAGTGTCCCAAGGTCAACCTTCACTTTTTTGGAAAGAGAATGTTCTTTGACTTCTCATTTGACGTCTTGTTAGTATAGATAAGTTAAATGATAAACCACATAAGGGATAAAAAGCATAGCAATAGTAACAATCCATCCTCCAAGGGGAAGAAGGTAAATAAAACCCCTAGCAATATGGTTAGGTAAGTGACTCACGGAGTTACAAGCATCAATCTGGATACAGCACAAGATGAGGGAGAATGGGAGGTTATATTCAGGATTGCCTCCCTCAAAGATTTAAAAGAAACTTTTTCAATACCGAATTGGGAACACCACGTTGAAAAGACAGATATATAAAGAAATTAAATCTAAAAAGAGTAAGTGAGCTATTAAAAGCAGTGATAACATATGTAACACCCCTTAACTCGACTATTTATAGCCAAACTAAGTGTGCCACAACAAATACTACATGGTATACAGAACATTATATTACCATTGGCTAAAATAAAATTTATAATTAATTACAATGCTGAATAAAAATTTCCATTTCATTGATCCGTTAGTCTCCTAGCCTTCTGGCTTCGTTCCACAGTATATGCCAGTCTAGTGTTTGTGGTAGCTGGTCTCTTCTTGACTAATCTAAATTCCTTGGTGTCTTTCCATTATCTACAAGTTTAGCATACACTAAACTTGCTGAGCTACTAGCTCAGTGGGTACTTTATACTTATTTAACATAATTTCACATTTCAAATTTCTCATATATGTATATATAAATATTTACCATACATAGCAAACATTTGCAGTTAATATCACGGCAGCACAACATTGCAAATTACATACGCATAGCATATTTGTTTAAATATAATTAAACAAGCATAAAATACCAAACCTGGAATTTATGTCGCACTTGCTCCTTGCATCTAACCTTATCACGGGACTAAGCTTATTTGATCTACGGTCTTGGTTTTCAGTAATAAGGTATAGATGTTAGACCTAAAGCTTTATTCATTTCCAATTTCTTCTGCTCTCCTTATTTCGTTTTCTGCTGCTCCTATTATCTCTTCTCTGCTTTCACTTTTCATTAAATCCTCATGCATATATACATAAGTTTATTTGTGGTTTTATTTTGTTCCACGTATAGCTTACTCAACTTTGCTTAAAAATTTTCCATTTGTCTTCTTAAATTCAATTTCAATTTTACTTTCTTCTTTAATTCTCCATCTGTATACTTTTATTATTATTATTATTCTTATTATTTTCCTTTTCTTCCTCTTCACGTTTCTTTTCTTTTCTTTCCTTTACTATTATTATTATTATTATTATTATTATTATCTTTATATGTACACACACACACACACACACACACACATATATATATTAATTCTAAGCTTGTTTTGTCTTAATTTCAATACACAGTCTTCTATTCGCTTATTTACTATCAATACTATTGTTATTAAAGATCATTTATTTTATTTTACTATTTTTGTAACGCCCCGAAATTCGTAATGTCTGAAACGCTAAATGATCTACAGAAAGAAAGGTAGAAGGAGTTCATAATAGGAAGGGTTAAGGAAGAAAATGTGTTGTAAAAGGGAGAATAAATGAATTTTAAGCATAATAAACC
>CATIWJ010170558.1:0-11875 GCA_949640765.1 Croton laevigatus | reverse complement strand
AAAGTAACTAGAGTTTGTGATCTACTAATGTGTTTTGAAGTTGTTTTTAGCTTATCAAGTGAAGATATATACATTAAAATTGCAAAAAATTGAAGTACCTAGCATTTGACTTTGAAGTTGCTCGAGTATGATGAAGTCGCTCGAGTAGAATGTCTCCAAAACTTCCAAGAGCATCCAAGTCGATCGAATATGTTGAAGTCGCTCGAGTTGAATGGCCACAAAACTCCAGAAGGCAGAAACTCGATCGAGTATGGTGAACTCGATCGAGTACCATCAACTCGATCGAGTAAGTGGACATTGACGAGGCAGTGGCACTCAACTTGATCGAGTTCCTTGCTACTCGATCAAATACCTCGATCAAATATGAAAATCATCATTTTTCTCATCAACTCAATCGAGTAGAGATGAGGGAACTCGATCGAGTAACTGCCAACAAAGCACAACGGCTAGTTTATTTAAATATTTGCTGACGTCATCTAGTCCGTTACATGACCGTTGAAAGATTTTTGTCTCTGCTACTCGATCGAGTAGGCCTACTCGAGGGAGTAGTCTGTCTTCCTTCAAAAATATTTATTTATTGATGTAACGGCTAGTTTCTCCATGATTGAGTATAAATACACTCATTTTCTGCATCAATGGGTTAAGACTTTCAATATACTCAATACTCTCAACAACCTTATTGTGAACTTTCAATTACTTTCATTTTTTTCTTGAGTGTTTTTGTTAGTTGGGTTAGCATTAAACCCACATTTAGTTTTAGTTGTTATAGTTTGAGAGTGAGCTCTAAACTCTTATTCTTGTTCATTATAAGTTTGGGGTGAGCACAAACCCTAAGTTTGAGGTGAACTTCCTAAAACCTCATTGTATTTCTATTAGTATTTAGTGGAACCCAATTCCTTTCTAGGATTGGAGAAGTGAACGTAGGCTCAAGATTATAGCCGAACCACTATAAATTCCTTCTATTCGAATCATCAAATTTCCGCTTAAATTTTAGAAGGCCACTAATTCACCCCCCTCTTAGTTGCCACGGGACTAACACTGATGAGTACGGATAGAGAAAAAACAAAGTACAGAAATGGAAGAAATACAGAAAGTATTTTTTCTTGATGAATTTTTATTGAATAATTCCACCACAAATTGACAACAAGAGAGGGATCATTATATACAGCTCATGAGTTGAACGAAAATAAAACATATTCCTAAATTAGAACCTTAAAACTAGTAATCAACATAAATCACTGATATTTCCATTATCAATTGAACTACCATACGTAGGAGAAGTTGTTACTCTTTAGGAATCCTTGACATTAAACATATTCCATGAATAGATATTTGCCAGTCATATTCCAGTCATAGTTGAATCCTTGACATCAGTCATATTCCTTAAATAGATATTTGAATGAGCATAATCACCCTTATTGCTCCATGAAATGTGGGATACACCTTATTACTCCTAAAGCTCATTCATTTGAATTAGAGTTGTCAATACGGATCTCGGCCAAGTTACAAAACTCACTATGTTAGATGGCTAAAAATTACCACCTTGATAAGTGATGATATCGTCCTCATAGAGGTCAATACCAAACAAGCCATAATACTAAAAGATCAACATTACCTTAGTTTAGCATAGATCGGACAACCGATGACCCATAGGGTCAATGGAAGATGTCCGGCACCACATGCATACAGGACGATGTTCATAAGACATCTAGGAATCATTCTTAGGTCAACGCAAACCATACCCCCCAGTAATCATTACCTGCGGCATGAGTGACTGGCCAGACAATCCATGCTCTGGCCTGACAGCCCATACTTCCGGTATGGGTCCCGGATTATGTGCTGCTATTACAACTCCAGCGAAGTGACGTACAAGCAACCATCAGGAAGTCCTCACTATAAATACCTCAATGATTCAATGTTGATGGGTAATCTTTCTATTCCCTCTAATCTTTTTCGAAAATATTGGATGATCCTCTGTCTAACTTAAGCATCGGAGTGGTTGCTACGGCATCACTCTCTCTTTCTCTATTGTTTCCAGGATCGACTCTTAAGAGATTGGCTATACAGTTAACTCAAAATGGACCACAGCTAAGTTTAGTCTCTTATTTCTAACCATTGAAACATTAATAAGTTACGCCAAGGAAATGACTGTATTCACGGGAAGAGTAAACTCATATATATATATATAAATTTACAAAGTTACAAATATTTAGTATAAAAACTTAACACATTTAATTAAAGTTAACATATTGTAACTTAAAAAATATACCTCCATTTTTTAGATTTTTTACATTTCCCTTTTTGGGTGTGTTTTTGTAATTGTTTATTATTATTTTTTTATTGATATTGGTTAAAAAGTAAATTTTTTAGAAAGTTAGTAATTATTTATTATTTTTTCTATTTTGGTATTTGTGAAAAGTATATTTTATTGGTATCTGTGAAAAACAAATGTAAAGAAATGAAAAAATCGGAGGTAATAATTACCTATTGATGTTAATTAAATTTTATTAAAACTGAACTCATGCTTGTGCGTTTAAGATTATAAACAATTTACAAAAAGAACAAAATATGACTTTTTTAACTCTTTTAAAGATTAAAAATATAATTAGCATAAAAATTATTTTAAGAAATTGGACCTTTCCTTATATTATCCCTATGTGGCATGAGTCTCACTTTAGGCATTGCAGATTTAAAAAGGGATAATATCAGAAATGATTTTTTTTTTTTTTGATATTCTAATAATAATTTTAATTCTCAAAGTAATCATATTTTAATTTTTAATTCTTAAAAAACTCATATTCGTTTTGTTTATAAGTTATAAATTATCTGTTTATAAATGTTTGTAATATTTTATTTATAATTAAAAAATGGCTATTTTGAGATTTTTTTTAAATATAATTTTTTAAAAATATAATTTTATTTTTTAAAAATGTAATAAACTTTAGTAGACTATTTATTTCAAAATCTTATTTAAGAAAATGCTTAGAGAATTTCTAGATTGCTTCAATTTAATCTTTTCCAAGATTATGGTGTTTTTATAATGTCAAGTTGATGAGTAAAAAAAAAAACTATGTAACAAAATTTTTATTTTTACAAAGTCTATTAGAAATAATTGTTTACATTAAATATTATTTTGAAATTAACTAAATAATAAATTGTAGGCTCGAAAAAGAGAATAAATAAAAAATAGAATTTAAATGTTAATCTCTATAAATTAATGATTTATTATATAAAACTCACAATAATAAATAAATTTTCTATAATTTTTGAACCAATGCATTTTTAAACTGATATCGATGGTATGATTTAAAGTTGACTTTTTTTTTTGGAATGAAAAGATTAGAATTTAATAACCCTTTTAACCAGGATTAGTGATAGCATCAGCACTAGTATAAGCATATTAATTTATAGTTACTCAGATTAATAGGCCGATAGTATTATTATTTGGGGAAATCCCTAGCAAATGTAGTACAACAATGATTATCATATAATTTGGAAAGCAACGCCGTAAGCGGAGCAGGCGAAAAATTAGCAAACAAATTCGAATCATGTCCATGATGGGCTAAACCATTCGCATACCTATTAGCTTCGCAAAAAACATACTGAACTTTCACTAACCAATTGCGCTTGAGAACTTCTTTAATATTCCCCACAATATTAATCAAAGAGAGGGGAACCTGAGCATGAAGATTAATAAAATTCACAACCTGCAAATTATCATAATAACAAATAATTTGCGCATCCCATAATCCCATGCATATAACAGTCCATAAAATAGACCCCATAACCAGCCCCATCCATAAGGGTGTGCAAACAGCTCAATTGCACAGGGCCCCATATGGAGGAGGGCCCTATTTTTTTAAAAAAAAAATTTATAGCTATTTTGTTAAGTAGAAATTTAAAATTTTTTGTTTATAATCAGTTTATAGTTATTTATATTCAGTTTATAATAGTTTATAATTTTTTTTAGTTAAAAGTTTAAATGAGTTTTAGTTTTAGGGCCCAAACTAAAAAATAGAACAGGGCCCCTTAATTCTCAGGGACGGCCCTGCCCATAACTCCGTGGCAAGCACAGAACAAGCACCCAAATTCATAGTATACTACAACAGCACCCCCTGAGCCTTGCAAGAAAGACCAATCATAATTCAATTTATACCAGCCTATCAAAGGAGGCACCCAACATGTCAACACATCCAGCTTTTGCGTAGAACTAGAAGACGAATATTTGAAACTTCCAGCAGTGGTGCAAGCATAACCAATTAACACATCACGTTGCAGCGACTCACAAAATACATTATCAAAAAATAATACCTCATTCCTTCGCTTCCACACTGACCATAAAACCAAAGGAAAAGGAAGTTTCCATGGAATATCACCCACATACCAATCTGCCTTTAAATTAAAAGAAAGCCATTCATCAATATGCTGCTCCAAAAAAAATTGATGGTTTGCTGCAAAAGGAAAAAATGTAAGCCACAAATCCTTAACACAGGACAGTCACAAAAAAGGTGAAATAAATATTCAAAAGAGAAAGAACAAATCGGGCTCAAATCATTCAAGTCAAGACCACGCCAACTTTTTTCAACATTAGTCAGAAGCCTCCTTCTAGCGATAAGCCATAAAATCATACTCACCCTCTCTGGGCCAACCCAACACCAAATTTGTTTCCAAATCAGTTCTTTAGCATTCTAGGAGTGAGACTCTAAAGCCACATAAGCAGTCTTAATAGAAAATATCTTCTATATCCAGTGGCGGACCCAGAAATTATATACATTTCTAATTTATATTTTACAAATTAAATAATTATAAACAAAATTTATCTATTAAAATATTCATAATTCAAACATATATTCAATATTTAAAAAACTAATTAATCTTAAACAAATTAAAATATAAATTTTAGATCAATAAAAAATTATAAATAGTACTTTATATATAAATATATAATAAAGAATAATATATGATATCACTCTCTTCCTAAAAAAAAATAATATTCATTTAACTAAAAAAGCAATCCACTAAAATAAAAATAAAAATCATTCAAAAAAGTTTAAAAAAAATACCTTAGAATGAAGCTTTGTTCTTATGAAAGTAATTAATGAAACTCTGTTTGATGCTTTATTCTCATAAAGTGGTAGATTTTACGTAATGACTGAAATCATATCTAAGACTTTATATCACTATACAAAGCAACCCACTCAACTTCTCCTTACTCCATGATTTGAAGACTGCTTTTAGCATCTTTAATTTACAGAGACATGTGTAGCCACCCCAGCCATCTATTGGGATTCAAATCCAATTGTCCTTGACTAGCTTTGGAAATTCAGTCCAGCAATTGAAGAACTTAAAAGGCTTTGGACCCCAATCTTTTGATTCTGCCAATAAAAGTGTAGGACAGTGATAAGATATTATACTTTGAAGGCTTTGCATTTAGGGTGGGCTCGAGCCCATCCTTGACAAAGGATGGATCTGCCCCTGTCTATATCACTAATCAAATGACAAGAAATGCTAGCAATCTATTGAATAGCCACAAACGGCAAAAGAGAAGAAAATTTATCTCATAAGCATACCCCATTCCTTCCGACAAAATTGGCTCATCCAAAGGAATAGAGCAAAAAGTCCATACTGGCGGGGAGTTCGGAATCCATTTATCTAACCAAAATTTAATTTTAAGACCATTATTAATATGCCCCTAAAAAGGGCGAATACCACCGTAACTCCACATTAGTATGATATTATCCGCTTTGGGCCAAGCCCACACGAATTTATTTTTGGGCACCCTTCAAAGGGCCTTATACTAATGGAGTTAGATGGTCACCTTATATTCAAGGTGATTCTTTTTTATTTTTTCGATGTGGGACTTGGATTGATATTCCAACAATTCTCCCCTCAAACCAAGGACCACACAACTTACGGCCCTCTGTCCAGCGATAATCCATTTAATCTGTCAAATCATCTTGCACCATTGTTATCAACCAACAGGACATGCCGCTTGACCATCACTATATCATGAAGTTGTTTAACATAAGGCACCAAACACAGATCTCCAATCGAGGAGTCACGCCGAATGCTTCCTATACACAATGCAGTCCACCTCTAGCTCCATCTCATAACCTGGGTTCTAATACCACTTGTTAAGACTATGAACACTAATGTAACTCCACATTAGTATGATATTGTTCGCTTTGAGCCAATTCCGCACTAATTTATTATTGGACACCTCCCAAAATGCCTCATACTAACGGAGTTAGGTGATCACCTTATATCCAAGGTGATTCTTCTTATTTTCTGATGTGGGACTTAGATTGATATCCCAACAAAACCCACAAAGAATTCTTAAGGTATTTCCCCTTCAAGAGTCGAAACCACAGAGCATCACCACAAGAAAATACATGCCCATGTAAGCTTCCACATAAACACTTCATTAAAAGACGCTAGCTTTCTCAATTCATTTCACAATTCACATTTCAAACCAATAACACTGCACAGCTAAACCATATGTCTCAACATACTCTTATTTCTAGGACTCCCTTGACTGATTAGAGCATTTAACATTTTTTTAACATCTTTTTAACATCACAATATCAATCATTTAAATAATTCAATAATCCTTTTATAATTCAACAATATTTAAATACCATTTCTCATGCTTCCAATTCAAGTAAACGCAATATTCGTTGTAAAAAATATATTTAAATTTCATTTAAAATCACAGCTCTGTTTCCAACTAAAACGCCATGTCCCAAACGATGGTGTCACTCCTGCGACTACCGTAATAATAATATCATTTAATAAAAATAATAAATATGACTCGAACACACATTCGAGTTCCCAATACAATAAAATATTTTAATTCAGTCAAAAACGTAAAAATCAATTCGAATACTTAAAGTACCGAACCTAGTTTTCAGCTAACCACTAAACCTTCGAAATTCCTCCGATTTCCTCTTTTACTTTACTGTCCAGCCTAGAAATAATTTAAATTAATTTAACTAACATTTATTTAGGTCCTAAATTAATCAATTTCTCAGGATAACACTTAAATACCCTTAAAAGCATTCTGTTGGACCTAATTAACAAGATAAAATAAGTTCAGGGGTTGAAAAGATATACAGAAGGACTTACTTGCATAGCCAAACAAAGCTCAAGTGTCACGTCTACATCCACGTCAGACTACAGGGACCAAAAGTGAACATCTCCAAAATGCTGCCGTTTTTATCAAAACGCAGCCTGACTCTGCATCCCTTCCTTCTTCCTAACCCTTTAGCTTCTGCATCAGGTTTCCACAGACCTGACAACCCGTTTCGGCCCAATAGCGATTTCGGCAATCTCAGGTGGCGAGCAAGGCACCAATCTCCTCTTTTGGGCGGCACCAATCTATTCCTAACCTCAAAATGAAAGGACGGTGATCGGAGCTCTCGGAAACTGCTTAAGAAGCTCTCGGGTTACTCGTATACCGATGGGTAATCCGACCGGATCTTGGCCTTCCGGCTGTGGGTCGACCAGTTTCTTCTGCTGAACTTGTTTAAATCAATCCCAAGGTTCGGTTTTCGGCCCTAGATTTTGAGTTTGATAGAGGAGTTGCAAAATAACAATTTGAATTTCTTCCTCCTCTTCCTTGCGTACTGTTTCCCCTCTAATTTCTCATTCTGTTTACCATTATTCACAAATTCTTTTCTTATTTTCTTTTTCAACCACACCCTAGAAATCCACTCTAACAGAAGCTTTAATTTGCTAAATCTAAGACACATAAAGTTGAGAGGATTTTGCATGTATTGATTCTATTAACAAAAAGAAAAATGGGCATTAGTGTCCTAATTTCATTTTCCAAGTCCTTAAGGTTCTGCCACCACAGCGCATGCAACTTCCACCTATCACCAACTTTCAATTTTTTGCATGAATCCACTTACAACTTTCCTATCACACCTTAGTCCTCAAATCTTCGTTTTAATCCCAATTAAATCTCAATTTAGTTAATTTCTATTTAGTCCTCCAAGATATTCAAAAATTTTAATTTAGTCTTTTGCTACTCCATCGCTTTTACCTTTAATCGATAATTCGAATGTGATAGATATGTCCTCTTTTCTTTGCTTATCTTTTATTTTTCAAGTATAACAATTTAATACATGCACACCTTTACATACATTAACACAAGCACTTATATATATCATAGAAAAGAAAAATAAATCATAGCAAATAGTAGCTATTAATATAACTACTTATATATTTTATACTAAGCTCTTATACATATCTTTCAGAATTATTAATGAATAATTTCTCGATAAATGGAACTTCGCCATCGATAGGTTTTTAGGGAGAATGACTAGATGCTACAATATGATACCCGAGTAATAAGTGTTTTACGACCTCTACCATAATGGCGCACATTTTGTAAATCATACTTTAGTTCTAAAAGATTTTTGATATATATTGCCTATGCTCAACTTTATTTCATGTCACTCAATTCTAACAATGATTGTTTTCCCAATAGTAGAAATACCAACGCCTCACATAAGGGATTACTGCACCTCCTGTGCTTGGGCCTAAAGATTCAACACCTCATATGTGCTTGGGCCTAAAAATTCAATGCCTCACATGCACTTGGGCCTAAAGATTTAACGCCTCGCATGCGCTTGGGCCTAAAAATTCAATGCCTCACATGTGCTTGGGTCTAAAGATTCAAAGCCTCGCATATGCTTGGGAGTAAAGATTCAACACCTCACGTGCTTGGACCTAAAGATTCAACATCTCGCATGCGCTTAAGCTTAAAAATTCAACATCTCGTATGCATTTGAGTCTAAAAACTCAACACCTCACATGTGCTTTGTAACACCCCATCCTGGCTTATGAAAGGCGCAATGGAATGTCACGCTCCAATGGACATAATATTTAAAAACAAACTATTTTAAACTTAACATTTATTTACATAACATTATTAAGCTTACAGCGTTCGTGGGTCAACTACTTAATTTACATAATAATTTACAGTAATCTTATTATATATACATGCCATGCTAAACCACAAATATATAATAACATAACATACAATATCATAATCAAAATCACCTTCTGACTAAACTTCTGATGACTGGCAGATCGGCACACTTTCTGCTAAGCTAAACCTTAAACTGTGAGTTACAACACATTACTCGCTAAGCTTGATTGCCTAGTTGGTACTTTATTTATTCAACAAAAATTTAAACAAGAATACAAAAATTTAAAACCATTTATTTGAGTCATTCAATATTTATTGCTATACTAATTTATTTATTGTCTGGTTATCTTTTTATTTGATGTGTGTCTTACTGTTCCTTATAATAATCAACTATATTTTTTCCAAATTTCTAATCGCAGATTCAATATTATTTTTATTATTCATAATATTCTTACTCTATAAAGTAATTCGGTAAACTAATGAAGGTAAGACAATTTTAACCTCGGAACACAAGTTCCTGATTCGCCGAAATGTAAGTTCTTGTATGGCTTGGACACCGGTCCCTACAATATGCAGCTGCTAGTATGATATCATACTCCTACCATCACTAGTTCTGACTTGATACTAAGTAGAGCTTATAAATAACTTAATAAATTATGATTTAATTATAACTTCTAAAACTAATTTCATGAACACAATAATAAAATTTCATGAACACTAATAATATTTCAACACATTCAATAAAATATCACATATATTTTAAATAATATAAATTCATAAATATAACTCAGACACAGGTCCGAGTATCCAACGCAGTTAAATACTTAAAGTACCGAACTTGATAAATCGCTCCACAAATAGTAACTCTTCAAATCAACTTTAACTCCTCTTTTTCCAACTAAATTCAATCCTAAAAATATTTATAAATATTTAAATTACACTAATTATAATTATTTAAGTCTCCAATTTACCAATTCCTTAAAATAACCTCAATTATTAAATTAATTAAATTTATTAGACCAAATTGAATAACTAATTAAGGTTTAAGGGGTTACTTAGTGACACGGAGGGACCCAGATGCCTAAAGATGGAAACTTTAGGGGACACGCCGCAATAATTCAAAACTTTGAGCGCCAAAGTTGATATCTGCCGCTTTCCAAAAAATACATCGTTCCAAAGTCCCCAAGCATACGTTTTATACAGATTCAAAATGCCACCATTTTGGTCGAAATATAGGCGCTTTATGCGTTTAGATCTTCTTCTTCATCCGCTTCCTCTTGCGTCGAGTTCCACCAGACCCGATTACCCGATTCGGCCCCAATAGCGATTTCGGCGTCGACAGCCAGTGAACAGGGCACCAACCTTCTCCTCTCGATGTCACCGACCCTTTTCCGGTCTCAAAACCGACGGATAGTGGCCAAAGCTTCCGAAAAATGTTTAAAAAAGTCATAAGTTACCTGTTAAACCGATGGATAATCCAACTGTAACTCTGTTTTACAGTGACCAGTTGGACAATTTTTCACGTTAAATCTGTTTTATGGGCTCCCATGAGTGGTTCTATGATACTAGTTTTCAAAAATAATAGAGGAATTAAAATTAGGCAACTTGAATTTCCTTCTTCTT
The DNA here is from genome assembly GCA_949640765.1 of Croton laevigatus. Taxonomy (NCBI): domain Eukaryota; kingdom Viridiplantae; phylum Streptophyta; class Magnoliopsida; order Malpighiales; family Euphorbiaceae; genus Croton; species Croton laevigatus. Next base: position 1,317 of record CATIWJ010170558.1, on the reverse strand, counting down.
TTTTTTCTTCTTAATTTTTCCTCTGTTTCTCTCGTTTCTCTCCTGTTTTCTGCTGTTCACTACCCCTTTTATATCACAACTCTTTCTTGCTCCCCACACCTTTCAATCCTTAGCCTCTATTTGTTTCATTTTCCTGCTGTTAATGGGTTGCTCTTCTTCTTTTTTCATTTTTTATAATTTATTATTATTATTATTTACTAAACACACACACATACACATATATATAACCCAAAATTTACCTTCTAATCCTTGAACCAATGTTCGTTCTCAATTTTTTACCACCTAAATTACGATTCTGCCATTCCATCACGTTTTCGATGGTTGGGCTGTGACATGCTTGGGACTAAAGATTCAACGCCTTATATGCTGGACTTGTTCCTTATGTGCTTGGGCTATATAAATTCAATGCTTCACATGCGCAGCCTATCCTCATGTGCTTGGGCCTAAAGGTTTAACGCTTCACATAAGTGACATGTTTCTTATGTGTTTGGGCCATATTATATAAATGCTCCGTATGATATACACGTTCCTCATGTGCTTGGGCTTAAAAATTCAACACCACACATGCGAAACCTGTTTCCATGTGCTTAGGCCAATGTCACTACTCCAGATGCTGGATCTTTATCCTTATCTGTACAGGCCGATGACATCTCCTTGGATGCTAGATCTTTATCCTTATCTGCTTGGGCCTAAAGATTCAACGCCTCATATAAGCGACCTATTCCTTATAAGCTTGTACCATATTATATCAACGCCTCGCATGCTGGACCCGTTCCTCATGTGCTTATGCCATATGAATTCAAAACCTCACATGTGCGGCCTGTGCCTATGTGCTTGAGCCTAAAGATTCAATTCCTCGCATAAGCGACATGTCTCTTATGTGATTGGGCCATATTATATTAACGCCTAGCCTGCTGGACCAGTTCCTCATGTGCTTGGGTCTAAAGAATATTCAAAGCCACTATTTAACGGTATGTATAGTTGATCTAAATGAAATTTTTGAAATATGGATGGAACATGTCACAGCCTGAAAATATATTCAAAGACTAAAATGTAATTTATCAATTTTTTTAAGTTAAATAATAATTATTTTGGTCAAAATTTAATAAATGGATTATCTTAAGATAATTTAATAATATAAATGTCTTAACGATAATTAGCTGAAAAAGACGGTTATTGAGTATAATATTGCAATTTCCAACTTCGAGGGCATTTTGGTCATTTTGACCCTTGAAAAATTTTAGAAGCGAAATTAGGTTTTAAAAATATTAAATTTGGACTCTAGACCTCAATGCGATTAGTTTAAGTATAAATTTT
>CATIWJ010170465.1:0-42777 GCA_949640765.1 Croton laevigatus | reverse complement strand
AGAAGTTATGGGAAGTATTGGTTTGGAAGAGTTTTTTTTTTTACTTATTTTTGTGTTGTATGAATTTGGAAATGGTTTCATTGCAGAGTGAAGGTTGAAGAAGAAGAAGAGGAAGGAAAGACAGTTTTGGGTAGAGGGGCAGGAGAGAGAAGAACAAAAAGGCTGACAGATTGGAGTTTTTATTGCCATGTCATCGCCACATAAGCAAAGTAACCGGTTGCAATCTAAAAACCGGCAAACAATAATTCTTTGCAAATTGTTTTAAAGGTCAGGTATTTTTGTGTAAGAATTTAAAGTTTAGGTACCACGGTGAAAGAACCCTCAAAGTTCAGGTATTTTCAATATAATTGACCCTAATTTCTTTATATAAAAAAGTTTAATTCAAAAAAAAATTATCTTTAAAAAAAAAAATTGGAGTGTTAAAATGAACCACAAATTGTGTAATGATAATGAAATTCAGCACGTTAAGTGGTGAGAGGAAAAATATCGAATTTATCGCGAGAAATATACTATATAGAACTGGGAAAGAACAGAATGAGGAACATATCGAAACTTCCGCGTTCCAGAAGCAGGTCCAATACTTTTCGCGGGGAAAAGAACATGTGGGACCCTTTATTACAAGCTCCAAACGACAAGCCGACAAGGTGGGGCCGGCACAAACATAATGGGACTCGACACGTAGTATGTAGGGACTTCCTGGGACCCATCCGCCAAAGGTAATAATAAATAATCAAGTTTCCTGCCTATACTCGATTTTAATGGGGACAGCTCACCCGAAGAAAACCATTTCTCCAAACGGTATAATGCCTAAGCGAAAATAATTCATTTCCTATTTATTTATTCATCGCTTTCAGGTCCGTCGCTTAATACAATGCTTTCGAGTCCGAAGAAAAGCCATTAATACGATCATTGTTGGGAGTTTGAATTATTTCACTTGTTGCATTTTACAAAATTACGTTTAAATAGCGTTTAGTGCTGGTACTAAACTATTTGATTAACTTTGATAAAAACACATAAAAATTATTCCTTTCGTTTTATTTTAAGTGGCCTCTTTTATTTACTTACATCTATTCAGAAATTAATTAATTTTGTATAAATTTTATAAAATACTAAAGTAAAATTACCTAAATATCTTTACATTAATTGTTTGGTAGTTAAAAAAATAAAGTATTTAAATGTTTTCAGGCATATTAAGTAAGGATAGTATTAAAAAAAATATTAACTATTATAAAATATGCCATTAAAAGTGGAAAAAATAAAAATTGAAAAAAGACCACTTAAAGAGAAACAAAGTGAGTATATTAAAAGTTATTTTAGCAAATACTAAAAATATAGTTTTAGTATTCTAATTATTTCAAAAGTTATCATGGAACACATCGATAATTATTATCAATGTTTAATACCTTGTAATTTGGTAAAAAAAAAAATTAAAAGAATTTTGATATGATAAATGATATGTTAATTTATTTATTAAAATTTATCAAAATAAATAATGTATAATCTAATAAAAGACTATCACACTATGTTAAAAAAATAAATAAATAAAAGACTATCACACTCTCATTAATTTTGAAAAATTTCAGTATTATAATCATATTATCATGTTTAACTCTATTAAAAATATATTTTTATTTTATCGCTTACTCACAAATAACTCATTTATAAGTAATTTATAAAATATTTTAGCTAAATAAATCTACTAATATGTCCGTTTATCAATCAGTTCCAATAAATGAATTCATAACTGAAGTTCTGATAAATGGTTTATAACTTAGTTTTAAGCAATTTATATCTTATAAGTAAATTATTTACAACATTACGTATAATTATTTGTGCAACACAGTTTTTTCAATCTGAAAAAATAACAATATTTTTTAAGTTCAAGGATCGAATAGGTTTTTTTGCCAACCGTTAGGTATCCAAAATATGTATTTGGCTAATTTTTATCAACTACAATAAAATCATGTTAGTAGTAAGCACTAATTTGAAGGGAAAAAAAATATTATTATTCCACGTCAAATAAATAAATGAAGAAATAACTCAAAAATCAGCTTTCACACGTGTTAGTCAATTCAAAGCCCAGAACAGAACCCAGAAGAAGAAAGAAGTGCGGAACCATAAATTGATACCTCCTTTCTCGATTTTACCCCCATATGTTTTCCATAATTACTAACCGTAGATTTGACCCTGTTCCCACTTTGCTCGACAGCCTTCCTCCGCCGTCGATCTCTTGATGATACGCTATAAAATAAAATACTAGTACTATATTCCTACCAAATTCTCTAAAACCAATTAAATTATATTATTGAACCTAATTGTTATTATAATTTACTTATGAATAAAAATTGTATTACTACTAGAAAAAAAAAAATTTATCACACCCAATGTAGCTAATTAAGTTTTTTTTTTTTAATTCTAATACGAGTAAACGAAGGGAGCTTTTGCTTTACAGTAAAATTATTGCTGTATAACCTAAAAGTAATATATTCGAGCTGACATTACACCTTCGAGGTGTGCAGCTCTTCTCCAGACCCAGCATCAATGCAGCATGCGCATGATGATTTAGAATCAACCGTTTCCCTCCATAAATTCTCTTCTTCAAGATATTGCAGCATTTCATGATCACATATTTCTTCTTTTGTAACCTTAGAATAGCAGCACCCAAACTCGGATCCTTTAATTCCATACCAAAACCAATCATTATTAGATTCAAAGTTGTATTCAATCCAGAAATTAGGAACATACCATATCACTAAATCTCCTTTTGTATTATATATATAAGAAAAATACCCACCTCCTATTAAATAATAAGGCCCCATTGAAAGTGAAAAATTCTTCAAAAATACTTTCTTTTCCTCCATAAATTCTTTCAAGAAACCAAAACTTTTCTTAAAATCTATACTTTGCCAAAAGAATCCAAGGAATTCGGGACACATTTGCCAAAAACCTCCTTCAATTGCCATTCTTGAAATAGAACAATATTTAGCTTCAACTAAAGAATATGCACTTGAAAGATACTTCATAATAAGACTAATATCTCCTTCACAAAATCGAAATAAATGTTCTATGGATATCACTAAATACTTGCCCTTCACGTAGCCTACTTTGTTCTGATATAGAAACTTCACCGTTTCAGGAAAAGCAAATTTGCAATCTTCAAGAATCCCTTCTGGTAAATCCCTTAATGTTTCAGAAACTATACCAATTAAGGTATTTTCTTTAGTAGTTTCTTCTTCTGTTACTAATCTCCATGATTTTGCTACAAGATTTCTGTTATTCTCCATTAAAGCTTCTAGAGAATTGAACTTCCTTTTAAGAAGCTTATTAAAGATATCGTTATGATACTCAAAATAGTATCTTGGCATATCTGTGTGAGCACAATAACAATCGCATTTTTCAAGAAGTGAAAGAAAATCTCCAGCTTCGTTGTTGGAGAGTTGTCGAGATGGGTAGTCATGCATGACGGCACAGGTCGGACATTGGATACCTTCTGGTGCTAGAACAAATTTTCCTTTCCAATTTGAGGGATAATCAGTTGAAAACAAATCACCTAATAAAGGATCGGTGGCTTCTTCTCTCAAGCCATGAAATAATCTCATCTCCATGATTCAATATCAAAGATAATGAAAACAAACGATGAAACAAATCTTCAATGAAGAATTTGTTTCCTTAATTCAATTATTATATAAGGAAGTTGTATTTTTATATTCCTATTTAGTCAATAATTATTAATTAAATTATATGGTAGTAGGATAAGTAATTTGTTGCCTTATTAGATTAGAATATTTATTTTCCTATTTAAATTGGGTTTAGGTTATATTCCTATTTAGTAATTATTTTCCTTATTAGATTAGATTTAAGGTTTTTATTTTCTCTGTATAAGGCATATTTTATTATCTTGTAAGGGACAGTTTTTGAATTCTAAATATTTTATACAATTGAAAGTGTTCTCTATTCTTCCGGTATTCATAAGTTGAATCAACGGATTATAGATGCCTTAATTTCCGGATATTCGTGCATCAAATCAACGGATCTTAGAAGGGTTGTTTTCCGGTATTCGTGAGCGAATCAACAGATTACAACGAGTTACTTGTTCAATTAGATTGATTCTTAGAGTTCGGATCTCTTATTATAATTTCCGCTGCATCACTCTTCAACAAAGAGAGATGCTATTGAACCCCCGCGTTAACAAATCAAACTGATTGAACAAAAGCTGGTTTCTTTCTTCAAGAGCTCTCCTTATATAAATTCAACACACAAACTCTTCTTTATATAACAATTAATAATATGGAAATCCTAATTATTAGAGGAAAACGAAAGGGAAAATAACACTCTTGTTTATATAAGTACTAATAATATGGCAATCCTAATTATAAAAGGAAAAGAGGAATTAGAAACCAAACCATCCCAAGGATTCCAAAGTAGCAAACCAACAATTTATTACAGTCCTCTTCCCAGATGATAATATTTTCCTAAATAATTGGTCAACCTACGAATGTGGTAGACCAGGTCTACCTAAGAATTCTTTGATATGAGAAATAGATTTTAGATTCTATTTTAGATTCTCACTTTTTTGACTTAATTCTTTCTGGAATTGAAATAAGCAAAAAAAAAAAAAAAAGGGGTGTTTCATTCCTTGTTTATCAACACATAATATTTAACCTTAAGCTTTATACGAATCCAGGAAGAAACAGAAACTCATGTTGAGTAAAAAATATATATAATTATGGCAAAATTTGAACTTATCATTTGCTTGCTGGTTTTTCAGGCTGGCGTGGACATGCTGTGCATGCGCTGCAATCTTGGGGAGGGTTGTTTTCAGAAAGAGTAATTCGCAGTGTTTGTTGCTTCTCCTCATTACCGGGAATATGCAGCAGGGCATCCATTATTAGGATTTCCCAGTCACGCGGAAGGAAGAATGAAAACCAACTGTCATCTGTTAGAAAAATGTTGTTTACTTGTTAGTTTAAAAAACTATTTTTCATCAACCAGATATGTTCTCCAGAAGCAAAACGAATAACTGCAGAGAATTTTTTAAGAATAACAAAAGCACTTGAAACATGGGAAAAGCTATTATGCAGAGAAGAGAAGACCGATTCATGAAAATGGCCAGTGCTAGAACAAAGCACAAAAATTTGCACACCGCCACAAATGGAATATTATGAAGAGTTTAAAGCTCAAGCCTAAAGAAAATGAAAGGGCAAATACATAAATAAAGCACAAACCTCCATTTCGAACTGCCTTCAGTTGGAGGACACCATTGGCTTGTGGTCCTGACACAGGAAATGTGCAAGATACAGAATGCCTTTTATGAGCTACTGCAAGAGATGCATTGTACCATGGACCTTTAACAATTGGTTCCCCGATAACATCTTTGAATACCTTGTTTGTACTGGCTTTCTCCATTGCCTTCCTGAAAATTTGAGAGTAGATGATGAATATACTTACCATAAAAGAGGATATGATACTATGAGGCATTATTTTCAACAATCCTTTATCCAGATGTGATTGATTAAAGTAGTTTAATATCACATTATTATAGCTTAATTGAGAATTGATGCATCACTGAGGTTTCCTAGGAGAAGAAAAGAAATATAAAGCAGCAAAGTAGCCATGATACATTGACATTTTAGCTTCCCAAAATAAGAAGGTTTTCCAGAAGAACGTGAAATAACATATGAATTACACGATCTCCAAATGCCCAACATTCACATTTTCCATTAAGTTTGATAGTTGACAGTTGACCCACACAGTTAATCCAACTTAACATCAAGGAGAAACAAATTGACATTCCCGCGTCCAAGGGAAATCTCCCGGTGCATTATTTGGTCAAGATGAGAAAGCAAATACTGAACCAACTGAACTGAAAAAGAAAAGCCACAATCGATTACTATTCCAGCCCTCCAGATTTTAAGAAGAGAAGGGAACTATTGTTTCACCAACTTTTTAGAAGCCATTACATGCAGAAATTTCTGACCAACAACCCCTCACAAATTCAAGTCTCTTCACAGCATCATGTAATGACCATAACAAAAGCTTCTTAGAGCTAATAATAACAGTCGCTCACACTAACTCATACAATGTTATATCAAGGACTAGTCAACCAATGCTAAGCTAAGGTACAACCACAAAAAAAAAAAAAAATTGTCTTGTGTTTCTACAATATTAGACTGAACGATTCAAGAATAGATTAAATTTCTCTTCACCACCAAATAAACTTGTGTGCTTAACTTACAGTTGGTTTTGTATTTTGACATTAATCTAAGAACTGCAGGAGAAAAAAAACCAGCTGCAGCCAAGCAGGACTAGCAATTCTTTCTAGCATTATTTTTATCTTTTCACAATTCTTTCTATCCAATATTATTCCTACAAGCTCAAAGTCAGCCTGCTATTTGATCCATAGGGAATCCACTAATCGAGCTCTTGAGCATTTCTAGTGCCAATCATTTACTACAGTCTCTATTTAATTGAATTATGAAAAAGAACAATTAAGCAAATTCCAAGCATATTACTCAAACACAGATTGATTCTTCCCTAATTTAATTTGCAGATAAAAGATCAGTCTCAAAAATAAGAACACACATATTCCATTTCCACGGTCTTAAATCGAGTAAGTAAAACACCCAAATTATTTAAAAGAAAAAAAAACACTTGAGGTGTACAAATCAGAAGCATCCAAAACAAACCTGGTGCAGGCATGGTATATGGCAAGATCATCGAGAGCACTCAAAGCAACTCCACCTGTAACAGTAATTAATAAAAAAGAAACAGCCTTTCGACCAAATGAGCTGCTCTTCTCTTCATCTACGGTTTTAGCGGCACTGAGAAGCAGACATTTATAAAATTCAGTGTTTTGTTTCAGGGAAAAAAAGAAAGGTAATTCGAATTATTATTAGTTAAAAGAGAAATTTGAATACCTAGAAAGCTGAGAAGAGGAAGAAGAGCTTTTGAAGAAGGAAAACAGCCTTCTCCCTAGCATCTCTCTTTGTTTCAACGGTTACCGCTGGCGCTGCGTCGGAGCTAAACAGGCTGAAGCTATAAATAAATCACTAGGGAAAGTGACTATCTGACCCGACCCAGATGAGAAATCAGACTTTCTATATCGGGTCGGATCTAAAAACTTTACACAATAGATTGCATGAATGGTAATATGCTATTAATAAATATTAGGGTTTGTATACGTTAGAAAATTAATATAAAGATTAATAGTGTTAAGGTTTTGCTATTAATATAAAGATTATATTAATGTACTCAAAGATGTTTGTGTGAATGTACTGCAAGACAAAAGCCATGGCACAACCACAGAGTTGTCGCCATGTGAATCGTCATAGAACCGGCCTCTTGTAGAAATGTAGTATAAGGCTGCGACTATATACTTAGACCCAAAGTTGACCGATACTTCTTCGGACTCATGCATAGCGTGAACTTCGTGCATCTGACTATCTTTTTTTATGGGTTTTTTTTTTTAATTTATCTTATTATTAAGTTCAATTTTGTCATTTCATCTTGTGAATTGAAACCATATAGTTATTTTGTGAAAAAGAGAAGGGAGGAGAAATAGATACATTCACAAATTAAGAAAGAAATTGAATCATAGAACACAAGACACAGAAGAATAAAATAATCTTTGGAGGAGCTAGCAAGCCAATTTCCTGTTTTTAAATTTTTATTGCCTTGTCTAATAATATTTTCACTCCAGAATCACTGTAAAAACTTCACATATCAGCTCACCACACTGCCTTAGCCCTAAGCTAGTAGAGTCCTAATCTAACTGAACACAACATGCAGCATAAAAATGGCCACATAATATCATTTTTCACACAACCATAGTCCTACAACTCCACTTCCTTCCCCATAAGGCAAAAACTTCAACTTGAAGTAAACTAATGCTTCTCCCCCTTCTTCATTTCATACGTCCATAGAAGATAATTCCATTGTAATCCAACCCAGAAAGCTACTATCTGAGAGTCTTCATCAATGACCTGACCGATTTGATCACACCGAATGCACCAAATCTGTTGGACTAACTCAAATAGTTGAATTCATCATGGTCATACACATTTGATCAACTGTAAGTTTAGAATACACTGAATTCCTGTACAGTAACAAGAAAGCTGTGGAATTCAATATATCTCTAGCCAGGTTTTCCAAACAGAGTCAGCCATAAGCCTAACCTCTTTCATCTCCTACCCAATTATTCTTTTCCTTGGGTCCTGTAGGACCTTCTTCACCATAAAGCTCTACTGGAAGCTTATAAAATATGTTCCCCACAGAATCTCTAAGCTTCACAGGTAGAAGATTAATCACCCTATCCACCTCATTCCTAGAGTTGTAGACAATTTTTGGACCCCATTCCCGCATAAACTGCAGCCAATCAGGCTCAATCAAATCCCCTCCTATATACTCAGCGGCAACAATTTCATAATGGAGGCTTGAATCCACATACAAATTACTACAACCCGCATCATTCCTTATTCCTATCCCAAGTTTAGTAGATCCCTGGATGTATGTCCCCGGATGAGGATAGCTTGCGTGTCCACTTTTAGATAAGTAAACAACAGGTTTATTGTCCTCTATGTACTCTAAATCAAAAGCCTCGACCCACTCACCACCACTATGCTGAGAGAAATACATACTCCATAGTTCTCCACTAAAGTTGCATATTCGCAGAGTAAAATGCTCCCAGTCACCAACATGCTGCCCAATCTTACTAAAGCTAACACTTAGGGGTCCAACTTTAAGAGTAGCTGGTCCGTTGAAAGGACAAAATACCCACATTGCAATATCGGTGAAAATTCCCCCATTTGCAGGCTTCACATGAACATAAAGTTTTGCACTTTCTAAGTTCCCATATTTTACAGTGTCTCTGTGATTATCATTAGGAAAGTCTATCCAATATGCTTTATCATTTGTCCCACCACCTGGCAAATTAGACCCACTAATATCAATGGGTTCACCTTTCAAGTCTCCAGCTTTATATAACAGTGCTCCATTTTTGAAAAACCATGAGACAGAAGATGGCAAGTAAACCTCAGCAGGATGAAAGAAAACTCTGGGCCCATAGTGATTGATGAGCGCATGAATCTGTTCAAGATTTGGCATGCTATGTAGTTCGTGATTCAAATTCCTTAAGCATGCTATACTTGGCTTCTCTCCAGATGTCCAGTTGGTACTGCAGAAAAATGTGCCAACTGAAACACCTTTTCCTGTTATTCCTCGATGGACTGGTCTTGTGCTCCAAACTTGAAAAGGAAATGTTGAAACTTTAGAATAAAGATTAGAAATTAGGTGATAAGCTTGACATTCATCTGTGAGGTCTGCTCTAATACACCTCACTTCATCCAAATCTGGTTTTTCTGGTTTATTGGTTACTAAATAGCCCAGGGGCTTATAACCTTCGGGAGGCTGAGGTAGCCAAAAGAAACCACATCCATGAGAGTTTTCGTCATTTCCATCATAGGAACTCCAGATTAACGTGTAATCACGAGGCCTTTGAAGAGCAGGTGAATTGATGTAACTGCAAGAATTAGTAGCTTCTTTTCCAGGAAAATCCACCTCTCTTGCCACAAGAAGAGAACCTCTCAAGGGCTTATCACTGAGTTGGCAGTGGTGACCAAGGCTATAAAATCCATCAGGTACTCCCACAGGTCGGTAGAAGGAAATGCCTTTCTTCTTGTCCTGTGAAAGATTGCAAGTCCAAATCAACTGAAACCTAGAGATTTTGACAACTTCAACATCCCCTAAACTTATCCTCCCAGATGCAAATCCTTGGCCTGAGGACATACATATGATTACAATTTATCCAAAAAGAGGTTACATTTGGCAGAGAAAAATAACATTCAAAGTAAAAGTAAATTTGATGCTATTTTATTTTTGTTCCCAAATGTAAGAGCATATACTTACAAGGAATAAGTTCAAGGGTTCAATTATAAACTCTCTATATAGCCAGTGATAAACCAAAGAGATATAAATATTAAGAATTACTCCTGTAAATTTCAGGATAGCTTATAATTATTTAAATATCCAAGAACACAGCCATGGTTATAGATTGTAAACCATAACAGAAAAATTGGTTGGTTCTGACAGTGTAGCTATAAATAAATTTGAGTGCAAAAACTGCCAAGGCTTAATAATATATTTTGTTGTCACTCAAAATTTCATTGGTTGCATCATCAAGGATCATGGTCAAGTTGTGCAAATGGTTTCAAAACTATAGGCAGCATTGGTGAAAAAATATTAAGTATTAAACGAAGAGAGAGAGAGAGAGAGAGAGAGAGAGAGAAGGTTTATATATGATTTCACTAAAAGACAACCAAATACATTTACAACTGAGGAAGAGAAGTGATAAATATGCAATCTATTTTTAAAACTACGTATGGTGTAACGTAATCCTTGATACATGACAAAGGAAAAAAATATCCTACTAAAACAACATAAATGTACACATCAAGAAACTCCGGGGTAGAGTTAGCATTTTATCAACAAATATTTTGGCCAAAATGTCTGAAGGGAGAGGTTAGAAGTTTTCTAGATCAAATATGCATGAGGACAAACCAAACTCAAATCATATATTAGGAACCCAATCCAGTAATCCAGAAGAGACAACCAAGTTCAAAGATGATTTTACAAATCATTTTTGTTAAAATGTAGAAAAAGAAACACAAACATTAAAGTGAATGTTTTTAGCTAAGAATTTACCAATCATGTTATCTTAAACAACATGTGAACAATAGGAATCTGCAGATGCAGTTTGCACAAAGAGAAACCTATAGTTTCTAGAAATGCACCCTTTGTAGGAAAATTTAAAGAACAAAAATAAATGAATAATTAGTAACGATGAATGGAGTTCCCAGACAGAATAGAATAGATTCTGCTTAAAAAATCTCGTTATTCTGTGAAGAAAACAAAATCAAAGTGCAATTTGTTAACGCAAGTCGCAAAGTTTGAAACCAACTTATAGTCACCAAATTAAAGAACAATCAATCAATGACTATGATACACAATAATCAAACTGTAATGTGGAAAATAAGCTAAATCAAGGCAACTACCTTACTTTATTCAAAGTGTAGAAGCTGGCAAATGGCAGTTGCACATGAACTGATATCTTTTTCTTTAATAAAGCCAAGCTTTTGAAAATTAAAATATCCACATGACATAGCAGATTTAATAAAGACGCTATTACTGTTAATAAGAAATTCATCAATTAGGCACACGATTGATCCAAAGCTTCAAGTTTTTTGTAACACTAACAAGTTTTAACAAGAGAAGCAGATCAAACCCATGATCCATCATTAATCATTATATAAAATGTATAACCCAAACACCCAAAGAAACACCCATCAATGATGAAAGGCAAAAAATCCAGTAATCCATATCAAGAACAGAACTTTATATTAAAAAAAAAAACAAAAACAAAAAAGATGTTGATAAAAATTTAAGTACCTGGCGGCCAATCAGGAAGTGGAGAAGGGAGAGCGAAGGTGTCTGGTTCTGGCAACAAATTTTCAATTGCCCTCCAATAAAAACACTTGCAACCAAACATCATTCGTGGGTATTATGGTCAGAGAAAGAACAAATCCTCCTCAAAATTTGTGAAATCGAAAGGCAATGAACATGTAAAGCATATTCTGAAATCCACAGAGATTGGAAGTTGAAGACAGTCGGTCGATTTGTGGAGCCCATTGGGTGCTTGATTATGCATCAATATCATTATGAATTATGAATTTGGCCTTTGGTTTTCTTACGAAGGCAGGAATCATTATAGCGAATTATGACTTTTCATTTGTTTTTCTATTTTTGAGGATGCGAAATTTATAATAGAAAAACAAACAAATGGTGTTTTGTGTTATTCTTCTGCAAAGTAGAATAAAAAATTGTTTAATTTTTAAAAGAAATTCATAACTTAAAATCAATATTTTATGTTCAAATAATTTCACTACAAAAATATTATGCCCTCAGAATAAAGGAATTCTCCTATTTTATTTCTTAAAAGTTACTATTTTAATTTGAAATAATTTGTTTACAATTTAAGTTTTTTTTTTTTAAAGAAGTTTATGCATTATTATAACGTGGTATTTTGATATATTTAGGATTAATTATTTTAATTAGAGCCTTTTATTTGTGGTAGCATATTTACTAGGTACTCGAGCACGTTCTTTGTCTGATAATCAGGCATACATTCTTTGTCTGATCATCAGGATTGGACATATCCATCCTGATTTTATATTTTCTTTTTCTTAATTTTGAATAATGCTCATATTCAAGAGAAAATACATGTAGCGAAAGGTAGTGATAAAGTGAGAGATGGTAGACTTCAATGGTATGGGCATATTTTCATCATGCAGTAGTTCGTAAATACGAGAACTTGATAGTCAAGAGGGCCAAGAGAGGTCGAGGAAGACTTAAGACTATTTAGAATGAGGTAATATTTAGAGATTTACGAGTTTTGGATATCGATACGGATTTGATTCATAACAAACTTGAATGAAGACGTAAAATTTATATCGTTGAAAGTCACTAAGGTTTGTGTGACTGCTTTCGTTATATTTTAAGAGTTTAATCATTAAATTATCTATACCGACGATCCCAACTTATTTGGGACTAAAGCTTATTTGGGACTAAAGCTTGTTACTCATTGTGATTGAATAATGAAAATCACAATGGTTGTTTTATTGGAAAAAAAAAATTGCGGAAGCATAATTAAAATAAATTATTTTTAGTTTTTTTTGTTGAAAAAATAGTTGTGCCAGTATAAATAAAATAGAATTCTATTTTCTAAACTAAACAATTATATGAATAGATTGTTATTCGGTTTTCTTAGGTAAGTTACGTTTGGATGTTAATAAATTTCTGCAAGCATCCATCTTTTTTAGTTTTTCCAAAAAAAAATCCCAAATCCAATTTACATTTCTGTAACAGAAAATCTTTCATGGTAGTTTGCAATGATAGTAATAATAATAACAGCAAAGAGAAAGGCAATACGTTCTGAACTGAACAACTGTTAGTAACACTAATCATCACAACAAAACAAGCATGGTCATTTGTTCCACTGAAATACTAAAACTCACATCCTATTGTAAGTAAAAGTACATTTAAAGAAACCATTTTTCAATTTCTCAACTTCTCAATAAAACTGAGAATATAATCTCTCAACCAGTTATGTGAAGCAGAAACTAAAATCAGCTCAGATCCAATGCTACTTCATTCTGGATCAGGGGAACCGCCAGGAACCAACTACATTGCAAAAACGAAAAAATTTTATCAGTTCCGACTCAACTTCCACATATTTCTGCATTTTTTTTTCTCAAGGAAATAGATTTCACAGTCCACATACACAAACATACAAAAACGTTTTTGAAAAGAAAATAGGAAAACTTGAAATTTTTCACAAGTTCGACCAATATGATCATGACCAGGAAGGACCAGGAAGCACAATCACAACAACTCCCAGGTCAAATTTCTCAAATTGTATTGCATTAGCTTTTCTTGATGGACAAAAATATACATGGCCAAGAGTTCATATTTTGCTTTCAATAGGGGCAATGGATATGACTGTTCAAACTGATGGGCATAGAGCAAGATACGAATAAATATTTTTTTACTTACAATGGCAATGTTGTTTCCGTTTAGCAATATCTGGTCAAGCTTAGTGATTCGTCGCCCTTCAGCTGTGATTTCACTGAAATATCAATAAAAGAAGCAGATTAAAGTGAAATTCAGAAACCAAAACATAAGGACTTGATGCTTAAAAAAGGTAATTGTCAATATGACGAGGACAGAATGAGAAATAGAATGGAAGCAAAATACAAGGGAAAATATAGAACAAAAATTGTTAAACAATCTCTCTAAGATCTCTTGAATTTGATACATTTTCAGTAAAGAACTATAGATATTATGTTTCTGGCTTTCTGCTTCTCTCACGTATAATATATAAGGGGGGAAAACTTGAGCCATCATCACCACTTCACCAATAACAGTTTACAGCAATCGACCCTTCCCCAAAATAGCTAAGCCATCAAAACTTCCAATCAAGGAACCATTATACTACGTTGACAAACTTATAGTCTTCATGACTATATATAGATCCTCACTAACGTTGTAAAAGGACCAAACTCAAATACATTTGGAAGTAAAATTGTGAAAATATTTGAATATGTTAGCAATGCATTTTCAGGATGATAAGATTGTGCAAAATAGTAAAAGATCTGTCTTAGAGATGTAAGAGTCTCTAGCTCTATATCACCAATAACCAGAGTATTCCTATAACCCCATAAATAAACTGACATAAGTTAGAACATTCAATCTTTTGATATGAGCTCCCCAACTGAACTTCGTAAAATCCTACCCAACAAACAAGAAAAACAATCATTTTTTATACATGAAAATGCTTAACTAGATATAAGCAAAACCCTCTTCATTTCATAATCCCATTCTTTCAATTATATAATTGTCATAGTTACAGCAATAAAGAAACCATTTTTCATATGTTTTTAGCAAAGAAAGCTAGAAGCAAATCCCGTAATATCCAGTTAAACCCTATAATTAGAGCAATTACAACTGTTTGAGATGATTTTTGCTTCAATTTAACTCAAATTGCATAGAAAATCAAAATTCGAACATGAATATGAAATTCTCAATAAACCTAATTTCAAAAACTAAAAACCCAATAAGAGGGAAAGTGGCATACTATTCAGTAACATCCTCGAGTACCATGTTGACATAGACATCGAAGCCTCTGAGAGTGCCAACAAGCTCCTTATCTCCTTTCATTATTACCCATATTTTTGATCCTATGCATCTGTCTATTAACTCTGCACAATAAAAATTCAGAAAAAGAAAAACTAGTAAGTTAACATTTTCCTAGTCAATTTTCTCGAGAAGAAATGGGAACAGGAAAACAATCAGAAAATATACACGAACCTGATGGGAGTAACTGAGAAGGATTATTGGCCATTGATGTCAAATACTGAGCTTTTTACTCAATGAGGAGCAGCGATTGAAGCGGAAGAATTGGCTCTGGTCGCGATGTGTTTCGGCAGTGAGTTCCCGTATGATTCTCTGTTAAATCAAAAGGTTAATTTACCTTTTTATAGAATGGTAAAAAGGTTCCTCATTGAGTGCCCAATTTTAAGAATACGTTTCAATCAAGTATCAAAATTGGATAAGTATATAGAATGGTTTGAGTGTTTGATGTCGGCAAAATACGAGAACCAATAAATGTATTTTTGAAATTAGAACGACTTGAGAATATATTAGTTCAAAATATTTGGACCTGAAAGAAATTATTTATATTTAATGTTATATCCATTCTCGAATTTAGAAATTATTTGAGTTGAACAAATTAAAATTTTTGGATTTAAATATTTCATGTAATCATTAAATTCAATTTATTTATGAAAAGAGATTGCACTTTTTGAAAATCATTCCCTTAATTTCATTCAGTTTATGGTTCGAAATATCTTAAATCGTGAAAAAAATCTTTATGAACTATTGATTAGGGGAATGTTCACAGTTCGGCTACTTGATTTGGTCCGTAGTTCAAAGATGGTTTGATGAATCGCTATTCAAAGATTCATAATTTTATTGAACCTTCAACCGGCCATTATGGGCATAGTTAATGTTCTGTTATAGACGATTCAATTAATTGATGAGTCATTTCAGGATTTAAGACAATCGGACTCATACAATTCGCATGATTCGATTCATCTCGTGGCCATCTTTATACCATTTTAGTAAAACAATTTTTTTTAACTTGTTTTATATTTTCGTTATTGATGTTATATTTAATTTAATTTATTATATATAATGATAATAATAAAATTTATATAAAATAATAAATTCTTATATGAGTACCATTAATTAAAAATATTTTTAAAATATTATTAATTATATGAATATAATTAAATTTTTATATTTTTTAAACAAAATTTATTGAAATAAATTTGTTTATTTATACATTTATTTTTATTTAAAAAATTCAATTTTATAAATTTTTATTTATTTAAATTTATTAATTATATAAAAATTTTATTTTATAATAATTTAAATAAAATATTACTTAATAATTGATTAGGTAAATAATTAAAATAATATATTGTATAAATTAATTAATTTAGTAGTCTTGTAAAAATATTTATAGTTGTTTTAGATATTCGTTATTATCATATTTTTTTACAATTTGTTGTTATCGTACTTAAATTTAGTAATGTTTTTTATTATCACATTCATCTACGGTTCAATTATAAATGAATATTTAAAATTTTATTTATAGTATACGATTGAAATGTGTTTTTTATTACATCTTTTTCTCAATTAAAATCAAGTATATGGTGAAAGAATATAATAAAAAAATATATATAATTGGTTATATTCAATAACATAAAATTAATTATAAAAAATATAATATCATAATTAGAGTATTAATAATAATACTAATAATATTAGAATTAAAATTTTTAATTAGAGTATATTAATAATATTAATATTATTTTATTTTAGATTTCATAATTATAATACAATACTATATTATTTATTTATTTAAAATACAGTGTTAATATTAACTCCTAATTATTATATATTATTAATATTAAAATTATTATTAATAATTAATTAATTAAGTAATTTAGTAATGAAATAATTACCATCACAAAATTAAAAATAGGAGGGACATTTTTCACAATCCAATATTTCTCATCCCATTTATACATTTAAATATGTTATGAATTATGGATGGATGGATGGATTTTAGATTATAGATTTTAAAATGTCAAATGCATATTTTGCTCCCTGTACTATCGTGGAAATGTAACATTTGAAAAATGTATATACTGTCCGCTCCTTCGCTAACTTGAATTTCGGGAGTTTGAAATCACATACGAATGACATGTGAAGACCCTTTTTTTAAGTTAGATTTAATAATTATTTTGACTCTTAAAATATTAAATAAAAATCCTAAAAAATGATGTGGACTCTTTTGGCTCCTCTTTCTTCTTCTTCTTCTTCGATTGAGCTTCTGTATGAGGCAATAAGCTTCATAAATCAACTAACCGAGTACCACCATTCGACCACGACATCTCCTTCTCACTCTGTCACCAAACCCACTACCTAAAGAAGCTTCGTCATCAACTGCTCTGTCTGTTTGTCACTTGTTAAAGGTCTGCATAGTTGAAGAGTGAGTTGAGCTCCGATTGGCCATTTTACCCACATCAAGGAGGAGATCAGATCGTCGAACCAAAAACCTCCACCGCCCTTACCAATCGAAAACCAACCTTCAACCAATCGATTATCCACGAACACATCGTCTAGTTTCTTGTTTATGGTTTCATTTACTCGACATTGAAGAATTCTACTTTAAATTTTCAAGATTTTTTCAATTTTTCAAGTTAGGAATTAATATATATTGTATTTAATGTGTTGGGTTTTGTTTGAGATTGGACATTTGGGTCTCTGATAGGCGTAAGCAGCAATTGTTTTATACAATTGGGGAATGGAGTGCTCACTAACGATAACAAAGACGAAGATGAACATGTGTTCTTATGAAAGTTTATATCTTGATTTGTTTAGCCAATTTTGAATCCCTTTCTCTTTTAGTCGGATGAAGGTTTTGCCTCATATTTGTTTTTAAGCGTTGTAGGATTTTGATTTCAACAATACAATCTTTCATCTTCTTTTTTCATATTTGCTATTTATTTTTTTAAGAATGAACACTTTTTTTTTCTGAGTTGTTGTTTGGTTTCCTAGAAAAGTTTGATGATTGGTTTCTTGGAAAAGCTTGGTACTACCTCTGTATTTTTTATTTCTTTACATTCACTATTTCATCAGTACCAACAAGATCAGTTTTTCATCAATAAGAGGCAAAAATAATAATAAAAAAATTACTAATCCTTAAAAAAATTTACTTTTTCACTAATAACAATAAAAGAAATAATAATAAACAATTACAAAATTTACTATAAATGAAAATATAAAAAATTTAAAAACACACCCAAAAATAAAAATGTAAAAAAATAAAAAATTCGAAAATAGTAATTGAGAAGATTCATCATGCTCGTTAATTATTCTGACTGAATTATTCATTTTTAACTATAAATGTTTTTAAACTTTGAAAGAGAAAAAGAATCTTTTTTATATTTATAGTGTATTACTACCTCCGTGTTTTTCATTTTTTTACATTTGCTTTTCACCGATACTAATAAAATCAACTTTTCACCAATACCAAAATAAAAATAATAATAAACAATTACTAACCTTTGTAAAAACTTACTTTTTCACCAATATCAATAAAAAATAATAATAAACAATTACAAAATTTACCATAAATAGAAACGTAAGGGAATAAAAAACACACTAAAAAATGAAAACGTAAAAAACCTAAAAATACGAAGATAGTACTGTTTAGCACAATTGTAATCGACTTGTTCTAAAAAAATTAAGGTTATCGCACGTTAAACCTAATAAACTCCGTACACTTGCCTACTAGAGATCTTACAAACAGCATTCTAATAGCATTCAGGGGCAGTAGAAAATGAAAAAGCTAAACGAGACTTCATAATGATCAGCAGCTTGAGCAACATTCTAGTAGTATAATAGTTCATTAATTATATTTATAATTAAATAGTATTTTTTAGGATATAAATTTGAATTTAATTAATTTATAATTAAAATAATATTTTTATTAAAATTTTATTTAAATTTAATTAATTGAAAATTAAAATAATATTTCTTGATTTATTAATTAATAATTAAAAATATTTTTATTAGAATATAATTTAAATTTAATTAATTAATTATTATAAATAATAATATTTTTAATATGATTTGAATTTAATTAATTAATTAAATTGTACAAATAAATAATTATATTTTAGTTATATAGTTATAAGTTTACTTTTGACAATATCGATTTTAGATGCGCGTTCTGGGTGGTCTTAGTGTTATTCAATCATTATGTAAATAGTGATTATTAAAATAATATTTTATATAATTAATAAAAATAAATAAATTTCTAACAACCGAAAAGAATTAATAGTACTATTTAATAGAAATACAAAATAAAATTATAAAAATAACTAATAAAAAATTAGAAAATACTAAATTTAAGAATATTTGTTTGCAATAAATAATAATATACCCATACCACCACGTGTATGGTGAATAAATAAAGCTGACTGTTAAAAGCAACGTGTTGAAAACAAAAGGCCATGTGAAGCAGATTATTCATTTTTCTGCTGTATTGTATTTCCAAACTCAAATTCCATTTCGCTCCTTGCAACTTCCTAGATATGTGAATGATATTTCTAATGTACATTCCAAATTGTTTGGACATAAAAAATAGTAATAAGGTGATTTCATCTTGTCTCGTATTTACTATTTTTGGATCTAAGAATGTAATAAAATGGATCGAATAAAATATTACTACCTCCGGTTTTTTGGATTCTTTACGTTTTTATTTTTGGGTGTGTTTTTTGATTGTTTATATTTCCATTTATAGTAAGTTTTGTAATTGTTTATTATTATTTTTTTATTGATATTGATGAAAAAGTAAGTTTTTTAGAAGGTTAGTAATTATTTATTATTATTTCTATTTTGATATTGGTGAAAAATTGATTTTATTATTATTGGTGAAAAGCAAATATAAAGAAATGAAAAAATCGGAGGTAGTATTTATTAGGGGACCACAGAGAGCGTTTGGTATGAAGTTTACAGAAGGTTTTAAATTACGAGAGTAACAATTGACTCCGTATAAGTGCATTTACAAAATGAAATTTAGAGGACGCTTATCAAAACTAATGCTCATTGGCTTATTTATTATATAATCTGTTTATAAAGTATAAATTGTTTAAAAATAAATCTTTTATCAAATTTGGATGATAAATAGTACAACTGCTTATTTGAATTGTCTCATAAATAGCTTATAAGTCATGATAAATATTATTTGTAAGTAAATAATATAAAAAAATATTAAATATTAATAACATAATTATTTTGGAATTTTTAAAAATAAATTAAAGTATAATAGTCATTTAGCTGGTTAAACTATTTCTCCTTAAAAGAAAAAATATTTTAAATTAATGTTTATTTTAAAACTCTTTATAAAGAGAAAATAAACGCAACTAAACACGTTAGCAGACTACTTACAAGTAGGGGGTGTGCATTGGTCGGGTATCCAAACCGAACCGACCAATCTGATTAAACCGAATCGAATTCGTCGGTTTAGTTTGGTCGGGTTGATAGGATTTTAACAAAAATACAAAAAAAATTTGTCGATTTTTTCGGTTCAACTCGAACTAACCCAAATTAAATTCTGATTTTTCTTAAAACGCAAAATCGAATTGAACCGACCAATCCGATTAAACCGAACCAAACACGTGGGTTCGGTTCGATCGGGTCGGTTCGTGTATTGCACACCCCTACTTACAAGAAGTTTAAACTTAGATAAACATCGCTTAAGTTTGTACAAACTATGCCTACAAATTCATACAATTCTACAAATATTATTCTCTAAC
Organism: Croton laevigatus; assembly: GCA_949640765.1. NCBI lineage: Eukaryota > Viridiplantae > Streptophyta > Magnoliopsida > Malpighiales > Euphorbiaceae > Croton > Croton laevigatus. The sequence goes on along the minus strand of CATIWJ010170465.1, from coordinate 22,273 downwards.
AAATTACATAAGCAATGATCATTACAATGGTCATCTTTGTACTAAAATTAGTTACATAACCCAAAAAAAAAATTTACATTTAAAAACTAAAGAAAATATTATTAGTAATTGTTAGCTAATTGAAAAGCTTCTATAACTATAAGCATATTGTATTTTGGCATTTACAGCAACCCTACACCAGCCAGCTATACAACAAAGCTGATATTTTCTCTTGCAGTACAGCTACATGAAGCCCTTCCTCCACCGCACAGAAAAATCTCTGTCCTTTCTTACAAAAAGCCAACCATAATTGAAAATTCCAATTCAAATGCAATAAAAGCAACAACCACCCACCTAAAGATTCTTCATTCCTACCTCTTTCAATCATTTTTTGCATCTAAGCTTTATACCCTTTTTTTGTTGTTAATTCTCTGTTCATTGATTAACCCTTAACCATGCTCTTAAGAAGCTCTTCAACACCAGTTCTTGGATCTCTTCTTCCATCTTTCTCCTCAGATAGTCCTAATAATTCTCTTTATTTTGATACCAATTCCGTCCCTAAACACTATGGTTTTCATCATCAAAATTTCATTATCAAGTCTCCATCATTACATCAAACAGGTTGTGTGCATATCTCCTGTAACTCCTCTCCTATATCTCCTTCCATGTTTGAAACCAATCTTCGTCGTGCCCAGTCTGATGGGAACCTTGAAGGTTTGGCTTATTATACTTCTTCTAGCAGTAACAATAATGATGGGTACTCTCAGTTGAAGAAATTTCCTGCAAGACAAAAGTTTTTGATGTTGGAAACTATACCTTCTTTTTCACACAGCAAATTGAGAGGTAGGAATGAAGAAGAGGAAGATGAGGATGAGGATGATTGGGATGACAATGAAGAAGAGGAACAAAAAGATGGTAGCTTTGGGTTGAACAATAAGATGGAGGAGATGGGTTTGGGTGAGAAAGTTGGAGTTATGGATAGAAATTTTAATCTGGGTTATTTTGAAGAGGAGAAAAAGGGATTAGGTGGTGAAGAGATGTATCTTGCAAGAGGGTTAGGGCTAGGGATTGATGGTGGAAGCAATAATGGAAATGGCGGCGGCAGCGGCGGCAGCGGCAGCGGCGGTGGAAGTGGTGGTCCTGGTGGAGCAGCTGGAGATGGTGGAGATGTGAATGCAACAGAGTTATATTATAAGAAGATGGTGCAAGAAAATCCAAGCAATCCCTTGTTTTTAAGGAATTATGCCCAGTTTTTATACAAGGTGAGTCCTCTCCTCTCCCCCAATTTGCAGTTAATTAATTAGGTTTCTATTCTTGAAAATAAATGCTAATTAATTCATTTCTTGAACATAAATTATGTTGCAGACAAAGAAAGATCTAAAAGGAGCAGAAGAGTACTATTCAAGAGCAATATTAGCAGATCCTAAAGATGGTGAAATCTTATCACAGTATGCAAAGATAGTATGGGAGCTACGTAATGATGAAGATAGAGCTTCTACTTATTTTGAAAGAGCAGTTCAAGCTTCCCCTCAAGATAGGTATGTATGCAGATCTAAATTAAAATGTTAATTGTTTACTTAATTTGTCATAGTTGAGTGCAGCTTAATTAGCTAATATCATCATTAAATTTTGGTTTTGCAGTCATGTTCATGCAGCATATGCAAGTTTTCTTTGGGAAACAGAGGAAGATGAAGATGAGTGCAGTGTCCCAAAAGAGTTTGAGCTTATAACCTCTCATTTCAATGGAGTAGCAGCTTAGTGCCAAGAAATCTCTGCTAACAAATAATTTCTTTCAGATGCTTCAAATTGGAAGCAAAATGAATTGGCAAATCATCTTGAAGCTTGAACAAGTGTGTATATTTATATAATAACCATCCTTATTAGTTCATCTTTTCCACCCTATTCAGGGAACTAAATTCCTATCATTTTGATCTGCAAAAGAAATGAAATTTCGATCATTTTCTTCAATGAGTACTTTTAACCAAATTCACAAGGTAATTGTAGATTAATTATACAATATCAATAACAATTAACACAATAAGCATAGCTTATTCTACAACTTACAACTTTTATTAGGGGTGAACAAAGTCGGTTCGGGTTAATGGTTTTCGGTCTTTTTTGTTCACCCCTAACTTTTATCGTACTGCGCTCTCAAAAATCGCTAACTCCTCTCCAAATAATGAAGAAGATAGAGCTTCTGCTTATACTTAAGATAAAAAGCTGGTTTCTTTTCAATGTAAGCCAAATGAATTAATTGGCGAACCATCTTCTTGAATTTGAATAAGCATGTATTGATAAAAAAACTGGTTTCTTTTCAGAGTAAGCCAAGAGACGATATGGAGATTGAAGGGAAAAAAAACCAAAGCAAATCACATTCCATCGGGGCATACGGCTTACATTACTCAAAATCTCCCACTTGAATCGCAAGTTAAAAACCATTCAAGGGGATCAAGAAACGTAGAACTATACCATCACAGGCAATCACCATTTAATATTTATATATTTCTAACACTCGATGTAAAAGACAACACACCTCAAAAAGTACATTTTTCAAAGGGAAACAGTTCCATCAGGGAATCAATAACTCAATAACCTTCGTATCACTCTGGCACCCCTTGTGGTTTTCCACTTATCTTCCACTACGCTGGTAGAAACCATTGCCTCTGGGTCTGCTGTAGTCACCAGTATCTTGATTGCTTCCCCTGCCCATACTACGGCCACCAAAGCGGCCCCTCGGTGCATCTGTTGGGTAACCACCTCTTCCTCTCCCCCTTCCTCCTGCCAATGAATTTATATGTCAGTAGAGTCCAGAGCAGAAACAAAGTCATCATGACTAATCCGATAAATTTAAAACATCAAATACAAGGAACAAACCAGAAGGAAAAACCTAAAGCCACTAAGAGCCAGAATGTCAAGTTTTATATGAGCCACTCACTCCCACTCAATGAACGATGTAACAAGAAACAAGTGATGGCCATTCTCATCTTTGATCTCCCTATTTACATATTAAATGCTACTAATTTTACAACTCTATATGAACATAAAAAGATAAGTAATGTAACCCACACTATAACGTGAAAGAAGACAAATTTCTATGAAATAGGTTCTAATAATATCACCACACAAGCACGAGAATGTCAAACTTAGAAAATATGGATAGCAGTCAAGAGGAGCAAGAACTGACCATCCAACTTTTCATATGATCCAACCACATATGATATTGGCTCTTAAGATAAGTAGCCCAAAGTTAAAACTCTGTTTGATTGTGTACTAAAAAGACATATATGATAAAACAACTAAATCAGCATGCAGATTTAGCACCAAGAACCTAAAATATAAATAACTGTCCCAGGTTATCTCAGGAAGGAAAATTTTAAAAAAAAGGAACTCAAATGATTTAAAAACATAAATGCATTTTATTGCATAGGATAAAACAGGAAAGTATAAATAAATAAATGTGTTGTTTAATGACATACTTCCACCTCGAGAAGCAATGCCACTGTTTGGTCTCCGCTCCTCAATATAGACCTGCCTTCCAGCTAGCCAAATAGGAGATGCCTATACAAAGAACAAATTTAGATGAACTGATATTAATTCATTAAAAGAAATATACACTTCAAGAAATGGTAAAAAAAAGGATGTATGCTTCTGAGCTTATAGAACATCAACTATCTCACAGACCATTGGCTTTTAAATTTAACAATGATTGACAAAGGGTCAGTTCCACAACAGCTTTACATGCTGTTTTGACAAAATGCTAAACTCTAAGTGTTCCGCATAGCATATTTTTAAAATTAGGATTCAGAGATCATGACACATTTTATAAAATGTTTGCCCCCAAGTTAGTTCAGCTGTCATTAAAACAAATGCTACTCACATAATTAATCACTATTGAAAAAGCTATTTCATTCCACATGGCTAAAATTCCACGAACCATTCACCAAAATGAAAAGTATAACTAGTAATATCCATGGTCAAATGAATAGTTGAGAAGCAAATAGAAAGAGAAGTGCAAAAATTTTTCTTATGGTAAAAAAATTCAAACCTGGATTGCATTTTGGACACTAGCAAGGTCTTCAAACTCAACGAATGCATAGCAAACGCCAATAACATCCTGTTAGAAGAAATATCTATTTCAGGTTATTCAAGATTCTGTGAACAAGAACAAAGCAAGAAAAGAAAACAAAAGTATTTACCTTTTTATTCCTGATGAACACACCATCAGGCTTGATTCTCCCAAAGTTCTTAAACTCCTGCTCAATTTCTGCAGCAGTAACATTGGGGGGCAAGTTTCTCACATACACAGATTTTGGCTCACCTGTAAAGAATAGATCGAGAACCAACTTAATGCTTCTATGCACCATGAATATCTTATATATTAACTGCAAAAATAGCCAAGGAAAATAAGATCTAGTAGGAACAATAATATCCTGCACATCTGATGTCATAAACAGGTTCACTAGACCATCAGAGTTCTAAGGAAAAGTAATCTCTGAATTCAGATTTTTAATCCAAATTTAAATTGAAGAGCACCAAACTCATGTAAGATAAAACTCACTATATCCAGACAAGGCACAGGAATAAACAATCTCAGTGAAAATCATGAGTGCCTAACCTTCGTCAAATCCCAAGCCTTCCTCTGTTGCTTCATATCCGGATTCAGGCACATAAGAAAAAATGGGTTCTGCTTGCTGTGGAGGTGGTGGTGGTATGTGATTCCAGTCTGATGTAACTGGCACACTTTTGCTAACAGATGGCTGGGCAGCAACTGTCGACTGACCCTTAGCTCGCACCTATAAAGTTTAGAAAAATGAAAAGAGGAAAAGATATTAGCAGTTAGGAAAAATAACTAGCGCCATCTAAATAATTAAATGAAAGCAAAAGGAAACAAAAAGTCCAATCTGGTAATGCATGCTCTCTTGATCCTGGTCAAATATGCATGAAAACAAATTTATGCACCTCAAATGCATGCATCACTTTGTTTCTATACTCAACCACAAATAGAGATAAGAGAAGGGTACACAAATATAAAGGTACATTTCTATCAAAAGTAAACAGCATGTGGAAACAACAAAATTGATTACATACTATAGATGCATAAGTTTTCTTTGGAAGTTCTTCGGCAGGTTCCTCAAAAGCAGGAGCTGGGGGATCTTGCACAACATTCACAGCACCTTGAAATGATGCAGGTGTCTCCTCAACAGGATGTTCTTCAATTAAAATTTCATTCTCAAAGTCTTGTTGCGGCTGTTGCTCAGGGAGACTATACTTGTCTACAGCATCATCTTCTATATGAATGGAGTTCACGTACTCTCTAGCCTCATCCTCCAATACATAGTTAGAAACTGCAGCATTAAACTTTCAATATAGTCAGAAGGCAAAATATTCTACCATCAAATGATCTTGATAATTCTAAAGCAATGATGACAGAAGAACCTAAGCACGGCACTTTTAGAACTAAGAATTTTCCAATCTCCTTTAATTGGTAGATCAGAACATAAGTTTTGCTCCTAAAGCCGTCATCTATATCAGTTAAGCTCAGAGGACATTTCCATCTTAAGATTCAAAAGCATCCCCTAAACAGGAAAGAAGAAATGAGAAAATACAACTGAAATTAAAGGGATAGATTTGTTTCTTCAAACTATTTATATTTTAATAGAGATACAACTTCTAACATAGCTTTGAGTTAAATAATCATCATTATCACATCGAAGCACAAATTACAGAATAAACAATTAACAATTAAATAAATTGTATTCATTTTATCTTTTCAGTTTGTACACCCCCCATCACAGCTAAATCCACAAGTTTTGTATGATGTTGACAACCAAAATTGAAAGGCCATTGTTCAATCATACAAATAATGCAAGCTAGTGGACATGACTATATATCTCATGCAATACAATAGTACTTAAGGGCTCAAGGAACAACCATGCGATTCCTAATAGAAAGAACACTTCCTTATGTTATTATTACCATATTACCTGGTGGCTCTGGATGAGGGCCAGAAGCATTCAGCCGTGCTTCATGAGCGTCCTCAGATGGTACGGGAACTGCACGTTGCTGGTATATACTTTCTGATGGGATGGGAGACGGGTGTTGCTGGTACACGATTTCTTCATCGAGGTACTGAAACATATTGTTAAGAACAAAGTAACCCTTCTCCTGAGGAGCCAGGAAGAAGGTCTCCACAAATTTTCTCCTGCCACTGAAATCCTTGTTTTTAACAGAACCAGATACCATCACTAGAACACCCCCATTCCAAGACTCGAGAGAATTGATTGTCTTTATCTCAATGGCAGTGAAATTCAGAGATGTGACTAGTGTATGTATTTGCTGTAAGCATACAAAAATTCAGTAATGATATTAGTAAAAGAAAACATGAATAACTAAGGTATTTTTAGAAAGAGGGGGATATTTTTTTTGGCACAAGTCTATTTCAGTTAATATTAACAATAAAAACAACACAAAATGGAATCTATACATACTTCATATTAGGTTCATGAATTTCTTAGCAAGCTAGAGGTCTGATGAAGAGCACAAGTACACATGCAGATTTCAGTTTTAATGGAAAAATAAGTAAAATCCAAGAAAAGCAAGAAAAAGTAACAAATTGTAATCCACCATTAATTACTATATGGGGAAAGACCAATACTTTCAAGTCAACATCCTTTAAAAGAATTTCTGATTTGCATGCCAACCAAATCACAAAACCATTAATTGGAAAAAAGACAAAAACAAAACCACCAATGCAATTCCACTAATTTGAATAAAGGAAAAAAAAATACCAGCATTGTTGAAGCTTTTTCGCTTGAATCCCCATCAATACGGATCATAGTGCTATCATCGGCATAGAATTGATGAACAACATCAGGCTGTTGTTGAAGGACCTGATAATATTGCCCAACAAAATAAGACCCCACCTGCAAAAATCAAACAAAAGTTCAAATCTTTTCACAACTGGGTTTATAATAATAATCAAACTCAAACTAAATACAACTAGTTAGTTACAGATCATTCTCTGAATCAGAATAAATTTACCTGAACAGCACTAACAGGTCCCGGATATGCAGTAGCCATTATTTAAAAAAATAAAATAAAATCGCTTTTGCTAAACACAAAAGCGCAAAGAGAAGGAGATCAAAACAGCAAACTAAACCTTGTAGCAGATCCAACTACAAAACAGTATTATTATTTAAACCCCTAGATTTAGGGTTTATGATAAAAGCTGGGGTTTTTACGGTGAAACAAAAGCTCTGGTAGCAGAGAAAAGAGAAGATAGAGCCTAAAAGCCAATAGGGTTTTTGAAAACAGAGAGAAGATTGAAGAATCTAAGTAAAGAAGGAAAGTTAGATAGATCTATGGTAGAAAACGAGAGAGAGAGGAGGAGTGAAGTCAGTCTGTTTTCTTCTGATTTGTCAATAGAAAACTATATTACTAGGGATGGCCGCACGAAATCATAGCTGTACATACGTCAGGTTTTTCAAATCAATCCTAACCGTTGATCAGAAAATATTTATTCAAATAGATAAATTCCTTAGCCTTTGGGGATAAAGTGGAATTTCTCAAGTCAAATTCTGTAATAGTTTTAAAATAAAAGTGTTTGCTAAAAATATATGTTTAAATAATAATTAAAAATGAAATGACTAATTTTTTTTTAGGATAAATACTATTTTAGCATTAGATTTTAGTCATAAATACTATTTTACATCATATTTTGGTAGATGTGCTAAAATTCACGAACTGTTTGGCTAAAAATACTAATATAGCACTGCGTCGTTAATTTTTACAGTGCTATATTAGTATTTTTGGCTAAACAGTTCGTGAATTTTAGCACATCTGCCAAAATATGATGTAAAATAGTATTTATAACCAAAACATAATGCTAAAATAGTATTAATCTCCCTTTTTTTTTTTAACATAGATAGTATGATTAATTGGAGTCAAAGTAAAAGATGTGCTGAAAAGTTACAAGCAAAACCAATACTTAAAAGAAGATTTAACCAACTTATAAGCAAAAGTATTACAATTTCTCAAAATATATACACATACAATTGAAGAACAATAGATAAGAATGTTTTTAATTTCCAACACAATATCCATCATGGCTTAATTTATGATGTCCGTAGATAGTTTCCACAACCGATTTTGAATCTGATTCAATGATACAATTTTGCCATTCTTTCTCTTTCACCAATTCCACTGCTTGTCAAACAGTTTAGGCCTCTAAAATCAAAAGAACTTAGAGGAAAAAGTATTACTTAACACGCCAATCTACAACCAAACCCAAGAAATCTCACACTATCGTCCCAATTGCTCTCAACTTTTGATTTCTATTCACTGCAACATCAACATTAAGTTTTATTATTCCTTCAGTTAGTGGAGACCATGATTGAATTTGCACCGTTGCATTGGAGCTAACTGAAGGCTGGGTTTGCATTACCTCAGTAAACTTATGCCAATATGACATAGGATTGTTGATGTGAAATGAATAAAATAACACATATTAATATTAAGGGAAAAATACAATTTCATCCCTAAGGTTTGGCATAATTTATACTTCCATCTTTAAATTTATCAACAACTATTTGCATATGTTTAAGTTTTCAATACGTTGAACACTTTAAGGACTTTCGTTTGTATTTTTTATAAGAGAGCCCCTATTTTTTTAGAGCCCTAAATTTTAAAAAAATAATATTATGTATGAGTTTTAGAAATTCAACCCGAGATAAGTTGTTTATTTTATTAGGTATTTTTTACTGAGTTACTCTTAGAATATATATTTTTTATTTATTTTAATTATATATATCATAATTATTATAAGGCTCAACGTTTAATTTTAGTAATTTGCACATGGCCTCTCAAATTTATAACACGGACTTAATGGCAAGATTCACCATGTAGACTATTTTTTACTCTCATGTAAAGACAATATTGTTATCTTCTTCCTTGTTTTCTTTCTTCTTTTCGCTTTTGAAAACTCCTTCAAAAGCCTCAATGGTATTCAAATACCAACAAAATCAAAACCATCATCTTACCTCCACATCACATCACATCACCACTGGCACAGTGATGATTACAAGCAGCAGTGCCACAATCATAAGAACAATTATGCTAAAGATAAGAGTACCATTACATTCCTCTTATCAAGAAAAACACAGTTTAACTACGATCATAAAACATGAAGTTCGAACTTCGAACGTTGTTTAACTTTTTGGAAAAACAAGAGTTTGAACCTTTTTAGACTTTTTCTGAAAAATAGGAGTTTGAGTCAGGTGAAACAAATATGTTTGAAATGTGCAATAAATTTCAATTCTATTGGTATAAATTTCTGCATTCGGTAAAAAATTTTAAATTTTCAATATCCGAAATTTATTTTTTAGCGGTCAAAAATAGAAAAACAATTGAGAACAGAATATGAAAAACTAACAAAAATAAACAAAAAAAAAAAGTGGCTTATCTCATAATTATTTTAAAAAAACAACCTAATTTGCGTAATAACACTTTTATGTGTATTGTATTGGGCAATTTTAGCATACGGCACAAAGAATTGCTTCATTCCAACAAAATAACTCACAACTTTTAAAATTAGGCAAATAGAAGAAATAAGCCTTCAAAATTAAAATATACCACATATAACTTAAACCCTCCATGCACATATTCATCAAATTAAAAAAAAAATAAAACAAATTTTTTCCATTTAAAAAAAATAAAATAAAAAATGAAAGTACACAAAATAGTCAAAAATAAGAAATATTCTCATATATTATAAATATACAAAAATAATCTAAACTGTATTTCCCTAAAGAGTAATATTTATAATTTCCTTCGCTCTTAACCCCTTTCAAAATATTGGCATATTTAACTGCCAACACATCTTTCCCTTCCTTTACGGATTCTAATAGGCTCGACAAAAGACCTTTTTATGGTTAAAAATGTTGAACCAAATTTTAAAGGGAAAACACTTTGCTTCGTTAGAAGCTCCAAATACTAACCTTTATGTAATTTATTACTTAACTACTATCGTCATTCTATGGCCTAATGAACTACTTATGCAAGACAGGGAGTGGGCCCGGGAATGGCAGAAAAGATTAGCATGAGTGAAGACATGCTCTAGAATTCGAGCTCCAAGCCTCACGGCTGCAAAATATAACTCCTCCTTGGAGTATGTTGGATACGTAAATAAAAATGACTATGTTTAAAATTAAAAAAAAATACTTATGCAAGACTTTCTTTTATTTGCTTTTACCTTTTTATTTTTCTTCTTCTTTTTTTTTTGGCCAAAGGGGTCGAAGAACAGCGAGAGGATCCAACCTAACATTCGCCATGAAATAGGAAAACCAAGCTTCTAACTGCTGCATTAACACCAAATTTACTACATTCCATTTGAGAGTTGCTTTTCTTCTCTCTTTTTTCATCATCAATGTAAACTCAAGGACTATCTACCCTACATTTGTTCAAAAAGTAATTTCTCACGACAACAAAATAAATACCCTAAATACTGCAAAGGAACGTGATGTACTAACTACAATAGCTACTGTACCTAAACAGGCGTAATAAAAAGAAAAAAAAGGAACTTCCTATTTCCTCTTCTAGCATGTAAGCTACAGAATGGTCCTTGTTCCAAACCCCTAGTTGCAGCCATGGATTTAGTATAAAAATGATCAGCTAGGGAAAATCTGGAAACACCTAGCAGTCAGTCTTGCCAATTTCAGTAGTAGGTCGTCCCATAATACGGTTGTGGTGCAGCCGCTGGTTGCTGAGCTGGGGCCAACGGTGCTGCTGCTGCAGCAGCAGGTTGTGCATAACTCTGTTGAAGAGGGAAAGCAGCCTGCTGAGATATTATAAAAAAGATTATCAGCACTACGAAATAAAAAGTTTTCAGAAGACATTAGTTTCAAAGTCCTATGGCTTAAAGTGATATGCACAAACAAATAAATTATCCACTAGTTCCAAATGTTATCAGGCAATCAAATATGTTTCTTGGTTTAAAAGCCATGGTTGAATTGTTCAAAATATTTCATCAATCCAAATCTCTCTCATTCTAAAGCGAACAGCTGTATTATATAACCATAGAAGTTTGCTAATGTTTACCTGGACAGGATATGTTTGAGGATAAGCACCATAAGTAGGCGTTTGTGCTACAGATGTGGGTACTTGAGGACTTGTATAGCTGCTTCCATAACCATAAGAAGCAGTGCTGTACGCAGCCTGTAAAAAATGATGTTAAGAAACTCACTTCGCACGGTTCAAATAACCATATTGATAGCAATAGCATTCTATCTTGTTGAGATGGTTGGAAGAGAGTAAGAAGAACCCCACTCAATCAAACAAAACTAGGAGACAAAAATGTTTGACGTTATCCGCAAAGGCAAGCACATGAAAAGACCATTTTCCAAATAAAAAGTATATCATAACTAACTGAAAATTGAACCACTAGCTACCACAATAATATTCTAGTTCAGACAAGTATCACTGCAACACAAATAAACACAGCGCGACCAACAAATAGACAAAAAAAAGACTAACCACAAACAAGACATGGACACACTACGCATGCCGGTTCTCTTTACTCTAAAAACCCCATAGATTAGGCATAGCAAAAGCAGAAGGTAGCGATGTAATGTCTAATTGGTAACAAGCTGGCAAAACCAAAATATTTATGTTCAAAGATGTGATGATATATTAACAAATGGTAAGGGAGGAGAGTTAGATAATAGCTCAGAAGGTTTAAACAAATAACAGCAAATAATCAAATATCCAATCTCAATCCTTAGTTCTCCCATAATCTATGGAAAACCTAAAGTCTAACAGCTAACATTTTTTTCGTTCGTAGATATGCTAACAGACATTACCAACATGCCAGATGCCCAAGTAAGAGGATGCTTGTCATTAATTAAACCAATATAACACTACATTGAAGTATGATGTTGTGAATAGAAGACCTACCTGTTGGCCATAGCCAGGGTTGAATTGTTGCACTGGAGCTTGTGTAACATTCTGCCAAGCCTGAGGCTGTACACCATAACTTCCTGTCCATTGATTTTGTGCAGTTGGATATGCACCCATAAGTGACTGTGCAGGTGAAGCAGCGTCAGCATAAGATTTTGCTAACTTTGCTTTGTCTGAAGCTAGATAGTCCTCAGCATGACGCTTTTTAAACTCTGATTTGCTTCTATGAGGTAAGAAGAGCTTGGCATGTCGATCATCAGCCTTCTTAATAGATTGAACATCTCCAAACATACCCAAAAACTGCAAGAAATATCATTGTTCATTAGCAAGTGCTCAGACTAGATGCAAATGTTAAATCCACGAGAGAGAAAAGAAGCAGATGCCCTTTTTTTTTTTTTGCAGAGTAAGGGGAAGGAGTGTTACCTCCAAGAAAATGCAAGATATCTCTTCTTTATCAGCAGCACTTGCAGAACTGAAGCTATCTGAGTTAGGTGCTATAAATTTGTTAACTAATGAATCTAAATAATCTATTCTCTTTGGCAGTGACTGAATTGACTCAAAATGTATAATCGCCTGCACAACAAATATCAGAGAATGCAGAAAATATTATGACAAAACATAGAATAACATGGGTGGAATTCAAATGAAAAAATCATTTTGCATAGAAGACAAGAGAGCAGACCTCAAGAATTGGTTTTGACAAAGGAGCATTCTCAAGTGCTTCAACTAGAATCTCCCGAGCCTTTTCTGCATTTCCAGAAACCTACCAAAAAGGAAAGAGAAAATCATAATATTCTGGAACAACAAATGTTGCTCGGCAAAGGGTGTTAAAATATATATAACACTTCGTGATTGAACTCGGTTGCTCATGGTAAAGTAATTGGGAAATAAAGAAGTTCAATTACTCTTAAGACATTTAAAAATAGAAAACTCAGGGACAATTCAACCTTCAACATATATTAACTCCTATGCAAAGCTTGAAGCAACATCAACTAACTCAAAGCCAGTAGTTCATAATATTAAATGCTCACTGATTTATTTCATGAAATCTTTTATCTCATTTCCATTTTCAGAAAAGCATCCAGAGGCCAAAGTTTATCAATCACAAATTCAATTACCTAAAGTCTACTTGTGATAACCCAAGGCTAGAAGACATGGTTCAAACCAACTTACCAAATATAGAAACCGAGAATATTGTGCATACAACATGGGCAAGACTTGCGAATGCTCTTTTCCTTTTTCGATGGCTATAGCCTGTTCATACAGGGAGAATGCATCTTTGGGATTCCCCTGCAAGACATTAAAAAAAGAACAAATTTAAGCAACTGGTATCTGTCTCATAATTGAAACCAGCTGATGTCCATAACTGCAAGGATAAATAACCTAGCTGACATTATCTTACCAATCGATGTTCCATGTTTGCATGCTTCACAACAGCTTCAAGAAGACCAGGAGCAATTTCAGAGTGTACAAGTTGATATGCAGCTCGTGCACCAGGTACATCCCCACTCTGCTCTCTAAATCGAGCAGCAAAAAGGTGAATCTCCGGTTGTCTCTGTTTTAAGTTTAGGATAAACAAAAAAAAAAAAGTCAAACACGAGTAATTATAGGCATTTCCCCTCAAACTGAAATATCAATCAGAATTTCATCAATGGCACAAAATAAAAATGCTTCAAAAGATTGAGATAATCGAAGAAAAGAAAAGAAATACATGCTAAATCAACAGAAGCTAAAGACATATCAAACGAAATATATGCCAAAATCTCACTTCCACACCACAGAAGCTAAGGGCATATCAACAGTAGTTCAGTATAAACGAGATACTATGTTAACACAATTAGCAAGGTCAAACAGTTTTGCTTTTCCTGAATCTCATGTATTCCCGCCTGCTGAAACCAGAACAGCCCAGCCCAATCCTTACAGTATCTTTTAGCCCTTTAGCCCCATAATTTCCAGCTCTACAAGTGACCCAATTAACTGGAAATATAAAATTACCATATTCCCTCTTTCTTTTTTATGCAATCCAGGTCCACGATTCCTCCCAAGTTAACTTTTGTTTCAAATTACTGATTCTCTTTCCTTACAAAATTTTTGTTTCAAATTACTGATCCTTTGTGCCTGATACCGCCAGCTTAATATTTTGTACATGTGAACATACTGAAATCAAAACAAATCTATCCAAATCAAGGGGAGGAGAGAAGAAAAGGGCGAGAGAAGAGGTGGAAGTGGGTGGAATGCCTAGTTTACTAACTGCAACCGAACAATAAGGGACCCACAAAATACCGTAAACGAATTCTGGTTTCAGTAAGTCATACCTTGACAAATACTTGAGTTGCACGTGCAAGTGCATTATTAGCAAGATCCATACTTCCATATGCTTCCATGCACAAGACATATCGTACCCAATACTCAGGATAATTGGCACAAGCAATTAGGCATCTTTCATACAACTTGACGACCTGATTCAGAAAAAAAAACCGTCATCAAAAGCCTGGAAAGCACAAGACAACCAAGGAATACATTAACAGAAGGGAAAACACAAAAGCACAAAGGAGATATGCATAAGAAGTACTCCATTCGAGAACAGAAAGGCCCCTCAAATAGGAAAGGAGGGACCCTCCTTGCCTGACAGATAGATGGTTAGGAAGACAAGAAGATACCTGCATGCATAACATATGAATTTTAAGAAGACTTAAATCTCAACGCATACATGAACCTAGAACGTCCACTGACAAATGAGAGTTTGAAATACTTAGCCTTAAAGAAACCAAATCGAAGGCCCATGCTTTAGTCTCAGTTCAATTTCCCGATAAAAAAGTTGCTTCATCCAACGGTTTAGCCAAAAAAGCATATGATGCAGCAGATATTATTTAACTGTAAGTCAATATATAACAAGGACAACTAAAAACTACGAACCAAAAAATTGTCAAGGATGGACAGCAAACAAACCCAAATACCTTGTTTAAGTCATCTTCTCTTTCTATAAAATCCAGATAGTTGTGCCAATTTTCAAGCTCTGCAACATTGAGGGGCCGCACATGAAAGTAAGGCCTCCTAATGGCATTTTCAAAATCAGATATCTTAGAGTCGAACTCTTTAGCTTTCTTATACATCTCTTCCCTAATGGCGATATACTTCTCCAACTCCTCAGCTTCTGTTAACCCGGTACTTACAGGTTTAGAAGGTTGTTCAGCAGCATCAGCATGAACTCCCTCATTTTCTTGTCCACCAACATCAGAAGCAGCAGGCACTGCAGCATCAGCTTCCTCAGCCATTCTTAATTCAGACAATGGGTGACTAGCAGCAAAAGCTTTAAATCTGAAAGCCAGGAATACAGACTGAGGAATGATGAAAAATTACAATTCTGAATAGAGAAACATGAGATTTTAAAAATAATTCAAGGTACAGCAAAGCTGATTAATTAATAGACATTTTACTAAGCTGAGGTAAGGTTCCTGAAAGAATTTGGCAAAACTGATCAACATATGAAGAACATAAGTTGCCTTGAGCAATGCAGTTGTGGGCATAATACTCTATTTAGAGTTACTAAGAATTGTCAACCAAACAGAATCTATTAATTCTAGAAAAATAAACACATATTCACAAATTTAAACCTAATTCCTGTAGTGGATACGCTTTGAGCAAGTGCATAAAACTAAGAAGTTTATACAAGAATGGAGCTATTGCTTCTGCTTATGGGCAATCAATCAATATGACAAACCAGGAAAAAAAATTTAAAAACCCAGCTATCCACGCATTTTACCACCTAAACCCAACATAGTACACATAAAACAATAAACTACACCAGAATCAGTTCCAAACTAAACATGCAAAATTCAACAATCTAGGACATGAGACAAGCAACAGAGAATGAAGATAACATAGCAAAAGCCTTACCTATTGAAATAATCATCCAACCGTTTGTTTGGAATCTCTAATGTCCTTGTGTAAATCATGGCAACATGGCTCCATTGTGCATGCATTTCTTCATATTCAATGTACTTATCCCAAAGAGGGAAAGACAGATAATCTGTGCCAACATAAGCTAACCCTCGCTCAAAAAGCCTGGCACAGAAAAATAATGGTAAGAAATCAAAGGGAATAGACCCTGTCAATGTGGACACATCCATAAATGGGACACACCAGTACTAATCTTGAAGGAGAAGGAACAATTCACTCTAACAGCATGACACTTCCAAACACTCATTTACCTTCCTGATAAAAATCATACTATGTCTGATATGGAGCAGAGAATGAGGCCATCATAGCCCTTTTAACTGAACGAGATCTTCCCAGCAGCATTTTGCATATTGATGCACCTCAGAGGGTCAAAGTTACAGACATTCAAAACAACTAAATTACTAGTATGCAGACCATTGGAGAATGGAAGGTGCATAATGATGATGGATTTGACATCTAAATAAAATCAAACAGCTACCAATAGAGTAGCCTCAAAACCAAGGGTTTACAAATCAGAAAATGCATTTCTAAAGCATTCCCATCACACCTTTTGCCGTAATGTGAGCAATCACTGTCGCTGGCATGCTGAAATGATGTTAGAGAGGAAAAAAATCACCAGATCCTTGTGACACAGGAAATCAAGCAATCGTGATTCTAACATATACCAAAAATACCAATGAGAATATGAACAACTATTACCTTCTAATGGTCTCCGGATCTTCATATGTATTTATGGCAAAGACGCAATAGTGCAACCAAATGTCCACCGAGTATGTCACCCCCATAACAGCTCGCTCATATACCTCCAGAACTTTGTCCATAGAACCAACGCGTGTCTCATGATCAGCATACTTCTTCCAGTAACCATAACACAATGGGAATTCAGCCAAAAATGCATCATACACTCTTCGAATTTTCAATATCTTATCCTGCATCAGATAGGGAAGAAATAGTAAGCTAACATAAAAAGAGTCATAATGCAAATCCACCTGTATAACAATAGAATCATGGAAAATTCTCAATATCTAACATTGTACCAAGAAGCAACATCTAATATAAATATTTAACATAAAACTTTACGCATAAACAACTTACAACCTAGCTCTCAACTCAAACACAAAAGTTTCTAGATTAGAATAACATATAGTCTTCAATCTAACCAATAGTTCTTTTTTTCCCTAATCTTTTTCCCCTCGAGAATAAATACAATACAGAGGTGGAAAGCCAAAACATCTTAAGTGATAATTTCATATGTGGTGCCATTGTGCTTCCAAAATTAACACAAAAAGGTAAAGTAGTAATGTCAAATTAACCTAATCAAGAACTTCTAACAATTCCATTTCCCAAAAATTCACAAACACCAATAATTCTCAACCACTGATGAAAAGATAACATTTTTACTAAAAAAATGCACTTGAAAGTGAACTAATTCATTCATGCATGAAAAACAAAATTCTTAAGGGTTATCAGTTCAACATAATTTGAAAATCCATACCCCTGACACTTTCTCTGTCTCATCAATCAAGGCAGTCCATGCATCAAAATCCAAAGAATTAGCCTTCACTATGCTCCACAATCGCTCCTCTTCAGCTGACATTGGCATCACTACAGAAAAAGAAATGAATATGAAAGAAACGCTGACAACATCAAATCTGCAAAGGCTCTGATTTATCAGAGGTGGGGGTGGAGTCAAGCAAAGCAAGTGAGAAGGCCAACTAACAAAATAACATTAATATAATACCGCAATAAGGCCTTAATCTAAATGTGAAATCATAGCAACACATTCCAACAGTGAGTAGGTGAAAGGCCAGTAAGTTGGTGTAAGCAATCAAATGTAAGCTTTTCTAAGCTTATTCCCATATTGTAAAACTAGATTACATTGTACTCCACAAATTTTTTAATGACTCAATCAGATCAGATAAATCTCATTTGGAAAAATCATTAACATGCAGAAGACTAACCAGAACCATCAGCTCCCTCTGCAATTTCTGCAGCAGTACCATTCTCAGCCAATGCTACAGCTCCTGCCTCACCACTGATGTTGCCATTTACAGAAGAATCATAACCAGCAGCCTGGGATGGTGCCACAGATATATTCTCTGTAGCAACTACATTGTCACTAGCAACACCAGTCCCATCAGGTGTCTTGGCATCATATGCGGCATCACCACGGGCCTCTTGTGCAGTAGAATTAGCTTCTGTACCATACGCAGTCCCGTCAGCAAAATTAGCAGCAGCTGGCGCGGTGTACGCTGCGTCAGCAGAAGCAGCAAAAACTCCAGTGCCCTCAGCTGTGTAAACAGAAGGCTCGGGAACAATATTTGAGCTGGTATCACCATAACCAGTAGCACTATAACCAGCTGATGCATAATTAGTGACTGTAGATGTTTGAGTAACTACCATATCACTGTCTCCCATACTTGTTAAATGACTTATTACAATATAAGCTGCAATAGCACAAAATTACGCTCGGTCAGCAAATCATGCAGACAGAACTTAGAACATCAAGTACTAGTAGAACCTCTCCCCACAACACCCTCTAATATTCTTCTTGCACAAAGACGCACATAAGAGTATTATGACTTCAAAACGTTAAAAAAGAAAACATGCAAAGAGTCTACCAAAGCCTCATGTGAAGATGTATACATTCTAACATAGAAAGTAAAGTTGCAAGTTGCAATTTCACTAACGAGAAATATATTGAGCTTTTAATTGATTTCTAGTTTACCTAAAACAAACTCTACAGAATAAATTTGACTAACAATAAACCCAAGCATCTTAAAACCATAGCCAAAGAATCAATCAAAGTATTTCAGTCCAACAAATAGTAATAACTAATTTTCAGTCTCCAGACTACAGAATTAACAGTAAACAAACAAACAAACAAATAAAAAGCTCAAATCAGATCCAAACTTCAAAAATTAAATAAATAAGCAGTTACAAAACAATGGAGCACAATGGAAAAACACAAACCCCAATTGAGACTGTTATCGAGGAAACCCTAAAAGCAGCAGAGAAGGGTGACAGTGAGAGAAAGTAACTGAGAACTTACCTGATATAGAACGGCGTCGGACGTGTAGCAGAGAGTTCTCGATTTCCGCTCCGGCGTCTCCGAGGAAAAAATGGAGGAGGTTTGGGTCGAGTTTTTATTTTATTGCGTTTCGTTCTGTTCTGGAGTTCCCGTTATTCACTGGTGGTGGTTGACGAAAGACGCGATGTACAGTACTTATAGTAGAGACTATTGTTGAGTAGCGGTCCGAGCCCAACATAAAATGTCAGTATATGTAGATGCTAATTTTTTTTTTTAGCATAGTTTTTTAGGGTTGTTTGGTACTATTTTTATTTTTTATTTTCTGTTTGTAGAAAATAAAAAATAATTTTTAATTTTTTCACCTTTTATTTTTTAAAAACTGTTTTTTTATTCTCTATCTTATTATTTTTATTTGTTTTAATATATATATATATATATATATATATATATTAGCCACTTGTGAAATTAATATTATATTTAAAATAAATATTTTAATTTTTTTTATTATATATTTAAATTTAAGTATTAAATGAGTTAATATTTATTATTTTAAAAACATAATTTAAAATATTCAGAAATAAATTGTATATGAAGTAGAATTTAAGTTAAATAAAAATATAGTATAAAATTTTTTGTATTTACTGTTAATAAAATATATTTTAGTTTAAAATTATTAAAATTTTATCTAAAAGAGTTGTTCTTATTTTATAGAAAAAAAGTTGAAACATAAAAGTGAAAATCTGATTTTGTGGTTTCTAAACATTATTTTCTGTTTTTAAAAGTGATTTTGAAAAAAAAGTAAAATAGAAAATAAAAACACTTTAACCAAACATTTTTTTTTTATTTTTTTTTTTTAAAAAGTGAAAAATAAAAAACAAAAACAAATAACCTTTTTTTTTTTTTTTTAACTCATTCCTTTTACCTTAAATAGCTAAACGCTATTTAAATAATTAGTTTTATCAAACAGACCTATAATCTTCATTTTGTTTCAAAAGCCCTCGATAGTTTATTTATTTAACTAAATAAACCGAGCTTAATCTCACAAATCAAACTCGTTTAATAATCGAGCTTAAATTCTTTTCACAAGCTCGCAAGCTAATTTACAAACAATCTCGTTTTAAATGTTTTTTAATATATTTGTGAGTCTCTTAGCTCGCAAACTAACTCATTTTGTAATTTTATGAAAATTGTGAACCGTAATATTTTTAACTTCGCTATATAAAATGAAGTTTTGAAAGAAACCTAACAAATTTATGAGTCGAGTTTCAAACAAGCTCACAAGTACAATTCACAAGCAAAGCTTTGAACAGCTTTCAAGCTGGACTCGAATAAACTCGAGCCTAAACCTTAAATGTGTCAAACTCGAGTTTAGTAGTATTTAGCTAAGCTTGGCTCATTTTACAACCCTATGGTTGCAGAACATTTGATTCATTCTAAAAACCAAATCAAACTAACCATAAGCCGAAATGTCCAGTTCCTCAAAGAATGTAAGCATGTAACTGAAAACCAAACCGACCAATAGTAAAACTATTCTAAATTGAAATTGAAATTTTTGGTTTGTTGGCCAAACCGAACCTCCACATTCCTCAGGAAATCAATAATTTACAGAGAATGAAATTGGTGGTTTTCTCGGTCAATTTTGTAGACTTGCAGGATTATTATTATATAAAGACAAAATAAATTCAAATTTATGTACATTTCATCAAAATTGAAACAATAATTTAACAATATCCATAATAATTTAACAAATTGTCAGTGCAAGCATGAAAGAGCTTCACCGCAACCCACGATAATATGGTTATGCACTGCGGTGGGTCAACCCAACTAGTCAGGGGTCCATTTTGGTCAAAAAAATTATTCGGCTGTGTCCTTATTTTAAAGTTGGGTATGCAATTAGCGTCCTAAATGAGCTAAGTCAGTAGTTAGTTATTCGGATTTCAGTTCAATTTAAGTTCGTTTGAAAATTAAATGAGCTGATTCAATTTCAAACTCGTTAACAGTTCGTTTAATTATATTTTTGCTTAAAATATATATTAAATCAATGTTTTTAGTTCGTAATTTCATACATTTATTGTAATATAATGACTAATTATTGCATTAAAAAATTTGCATTTAATTATCCACACATAATCTCTTTCTTTTCTTTTTTACCTTTAGATTTTTATAAAAAACGAGCTACTCACAAACTACATGAGACTCATCTCAATAAAAGCTCATTTAAAAACTAAACGAATCAAGTTTGAGCTTAGTAATACTCGGTTCAGCTTAGCTTGTTTAACCAAAGAATTGATTTTGGGGGGGGGGGGGGGGGTAATTATTAAATGTTGCAAAATTTACGGTGATGGATATGTTGCTACAATATTTATAATTAGGGATGGTCTTGTATGAGGTCCTCCTTATTCAAGGAGGATCTTTTTTTACTTTTTTTTTTTAAATAAAATTATAGATTGTCTATATTTAGTATCGGTATCAATTTTAGAGGGTCGTAGTTTGTAGATTTGACTATATTTTAAAAATATCACATAAAATAAGTAAAATAGTTGAGTTTAATGATATCAATAATTCTATTTATTTTATATGACATTTTTAAAATAGAGTCAAATCTATAAACTGCGACATTTTAAAATTAATTTCGAAATTAAATATAAATAATTTATAATTTTATTTTAAAAAAATAAAAAAGAAAATAGAAAAACATCCACACATATCATATGCGGACGACCGCATAGCAGCCGCTCCCTTATAAGAATTTACCATATATGAAAAGTATATATGCTTATTTTCGTATATAACAGCAAACCTCATTGAAAACCGCAAACTCACCATAACTTTATGCGAAACTAGTGATTTATTTTTTTTAAAGAGTTCCATATCTGTTAGCGTAACTCATTGGAAATCATCATTCAACGCGATACTAATAAAATCTGGGTGAAATTGGTGACTTTTTGGGTCGATTTTGAACAAGTATATATGCATGTTTTTTCATTTGCTGGCAATCATCTTCGAATGTTTGATCATGGTACAAACGAGTCAGTGTCCTAGTAAACAGTTTTGGATTCTGAAAATTGATGTAATTGAATTTACTCGAGAGGACGACAGGGTCCCTTCTGATAAGCATATTACTTAGTTTGCCTAATTGTAACACCCCAAATCCATCTTACGAATAAGACAGATTTAGGTATCACCGCGTTGCTAACTATCGCTAATAATTTTTTTTTTCTAAATAATATTGCTAAGCCTAAACTTACTCCAGACAAAAGTAAACTCGCAACGAATATCTATGTACACTTAAACTATCAATGCACAGTGCTTTCCCTATTTTACCATTATATACATGCCAATTTACAGTAA
>CATIWJ010170315.1:0-23044 GCA_949640765.1 Croton laevigatus | reverse complement strand
ATTGATTCATTAATGTTTAAATATACATGTTTTACATACAAACTATCATTTGGATAACGTAAGTTTAAGTATTTCAGTTTTGTATATTATTATTTTCTTTCCTGTTGAAATTGTTACCATTGTCTTTTTTATTGATTGCTTAGATAACTTACAGGGACAGAATATTTCTTGTTTAAATTTTTTCCTAAATTTTATGTTTATTTTTTAAAGTAACAAGCTATTTTAAGTTTGAACATAATAGTTTATCATACTTTGAACAGTTTTTTAACTGGGTTTGAACAGATTTTTTAACAGAGTTTGAACAGTCTTTTTAACTGGGTTTGAACAGTCTTTTTAAATAGTAATATGATATTTTTAAAATAAATTTTAAACATGTTTTGAACTAGTAGGGCGACATGCTTTGAACATTTGTTTTGCAATCTTGTTTCGCCCTTCTCTTATGTATAATTTGAACAAAAATAATTGTAAACATACTTTTAATGTTTATTTAACGTACTTTAAACAATTTTTAAGTTATATAGGATAATTTTAGAATAAAATGATTAGCTTCTATATTTTTAGTATAAAATTCTTGAACCGGGTTTTGAACTATTCTTGAACAGGGTTTGAACTATTTTTGAATTAGGTTTGAACAGTTTTTTAACAGTGTTTTAACATTGTATTGTTTTTTTTTTTTTTTTTATGCATTTGATTGATTAGTTTCTATATTTTTAGAATAATTTTTGTTAATCAAGATTACATGTTTGATTAATTTTTTTTTTTGGGAACAGGAATCTGAATACAGGGACTTCTATATAAACTATCTGGAAACAGGGTCTTTTGTATAAACTAACTGAATTAATTCAGCAGAAAATTATATTCTTGATGGTTTAGAGATCTTTTTTTCTTTTGAAAAGTTGAAGCTATCAAGTATAACTGAGTAATACATGTATATTTCACGAGTCCTTGTTTATGGGAATCTTGCATTACCAAATCTTTATTGCTGATATATGCTAAAAAAAAGAAAAAAGGAAATTCTTTATACTTGATATTGGTAAGTACTGGGTGTTGAGCCGAAGATTTATTATTTTGGAATATATGAGAAAATGGTTAAGCAACGATCGAAGTTTTGGTAGGAAGCAAGGAGACTGAAGTGAATTTCTTGTTAACATATCCATTAATAGGTTGTTTTATTAATTTATTGGAAAGAGCCTTGTATTGGATAAGTAACTGTTGCAGGATAGTTTGGTTTTAATTCCAATAAATTCAATGGTAAGCATTTGGATATTGAAATGGATATACCGTGTGTATTTTGTGTGTTTTTAGAGTGCATAACGTGTGTTTGCTTGGGGGAAGGGGGCTGCTGTAATTTTTTTTCTTTTTTTGGTAGGTTAAATGGGGGTAAATAATAGTTAGTTAATTTTGTCAAGAAAAATTAAAAAGAAGTATAGTTTTGTCAACAAAAATTATAAAGAGTGTTAGTTATTTCTATTTTTAACTAAGGGGGTCTAGTTTTATCAATAAAAGTTAAAAAAGATGTTAGTTTTTGTCAAAATTTGTTGTAAAGGGGTTTAGTTTTGTCATCTCACCTAAAAAAAATAACTAAACCGGACACCAACAGCTAAAATTTACAAACATATCCAAAATGTATAATCCAAAATGTATCGTAGACTTCCAACAGCTTCTTTAGTTCTCAAATTACCGTATACCAAGCAATGTCCAAAATGCGAACTCTAACAATATGAATTGAGAAAATTGGATTTGAAGGGCCCATCACATAATGGGTTAGTACGACTTGACACAATTGATTATGGTTGGTCCACCAATTTGGGTAAAAAGGAAAAAAGCCCGCTGATAATTAGAGCAAATTAACCTTCATCAAAGCACTGATCAAAAGAGTTTAAAATATCAACAGGAGTTAATCTAAGTAGTAAATAACTTGGATTTGCTGAAGAAGATCTTGGGTTCGAGATCTATCATACGCCGTTGAAAGACTCTCCCACCATTGTCAGGTACACAACGTGGCTCGGTTTCAATTTAATCAAGGCAAAGCTTCGGAAACCGGACGGACTTAAAAAAAAAAGTTTATAATGGTTTTATTTTTTAGAATAAAAAAGTTTATAATGTTGGCAAGCAGCTCACATTGCCATTATTCTTCAGTTTCCGTCAAGATAAATTTTTTTGTAGTGTTAATTAATTATAAGTAATTTGGTATTACTTGGTATTATTATAACAAACTAGGGAAAGGGAAAGGGAAAAGACTTGCCTACTGTCACTCTTAGTGCATTACAATGGCAAAATGTTTTTATAATGCTACTCCAGGAATTATTAGATTTCTTGTCCATAAAATTAACTTTATACCAGGCAATGATGGTCCTGTAAATCCTACCACTAAGAAATCGAAGTTGCAAATGGAGCATAATGGTCTTTATTTTGTAACTCAAAAACTTAAAAACTCGCCTAAAATAATGGGGAAAAGAAATCTAGAGAATAGAAAGCTCCGTCCCACTACACCATGAACAAAACAAGCAAGCAAGCGTACATAATTCAATACATAGATACAATGCAACAAAACACAATAACTATAACTACACCACGAACATATATCCCTTATTTGAAGACACGACCAAATCCAGTTCCACACAACCTAAATTAAAAACTACCTTTAATGGGGAGGTTTGTGGAGAGCTTTATAAGATTGTGTATCAGGAACTTCATCCTCTGTTGGAGGAGAAGCAAGTTTCATGGAAGAAGCAGGAAGTGTACATGGTATGAAAGAAAAACTAGTCTCACGAGCACAGCTTCTAGGCCTTGCGTAGAAACGGGCACATTCAGCTGCTGGTCTTTGCCCAGGAAGCCCAAATATGCAATTTCTGTTAACATTAAGTCTTCTGGCTCTTATCAACCTCCTGCATTGAGGTCCTACTTGCGTAAAATAATTGTAAGTCAGCGTAAAATTATAAGCATTTGGTAACCTGCATAAAACCTCCGGTACCGATCCATAAAACAAATTATGAGCCATGTTAAGAATTTGTAGTTTCGCTAAGCACCCGAAAGATTGTGGGATCGGACCAGTTAACAAGTTGGTACTGAAATCTAAAACTGTAGCCTTCCGCAAGTATCCGATTTCGAAAGGAAGACAACCCGTTAACCTGTTGCCTAAAAACAGAGCTTCGGTCAGAGTATTCCAGGCTCGACCGATGCTTCTTGGAATCGGACCGGTAAACTTGTTATTGGCTAATGTAAGATAAAGAGCAGGTGTATTGCCAAAATTTGTTGGGATTGTTCTGTTGAACTTATTATTGTTGATGAAAAGCACATCAGTGTCGATATTAAATGCCTGAGCCGGAACCGAACCCAAATAACCGTTGAACCGAATATCCACAAATTGGATTTTCTGCACTGCGAGAATGTTGGTTGGAAATCCTCCCAAGAATTTGTTGTTACTCAAGTCGAGCTCATAGAAATACCGCAACTGATTCAGGTTTTGGTTGATTGGACCGCTGAAATTGTTAGTATTGGCATGAAAAATAGCAAGGTCAGGCAAATTCATGATAAAACGATAGAAATATAAGTTGCCACCAAAACTAGCACCATTGAAATCAATAGCTGCAAGTCCTGTGATGTTCCTGTCAGGTACAGTGTCACAGTAGAACCCTCTAAAAAGACAGTAATTATTGCCAACCCAAGTCCTCGTATAACCTTTGGGGTCAAATGTGATGTTTCTTTTAAGTTCTTGGGTAATGAATAAAATTCTAGCTCGATTCGCAAGCGGTCCAGGGTTGTTGTTAGGTTGTTTGGGCATGAGATGAGTTCCGGGTGGGTACAATGGTTGTCTAGGAGGGTAAGGGAAAGGCCGAGGGCGAGGCGGCGGTGAGATTATAGGACAGGTCGGAGGCGGAGGACATGTTTGTGAAAAAGAGTAATGAAATAAACATGTTTGAAGGATTAAGAACAAGAGAAGAAAATTTGTAGACATCTTGGAGGGTTCCGTTTAGAGTATAGTTTGTGGGAATATAGTGCAAATATATAGATAACTCTACGTTCACTTATAAATCAAGTATCGAATCATCCATGCTAATTGTGTTTAGGACTTTAGGTCTTAGTCTTGCAAATGCAATAAACAATTCATAAGCCACCGACACAAATTTAAATCCCAATAATTGATAGAAGAGGACATAGCATTTGTTATTATGTTAAAAAAAGTAAAAAAGACATCTCATTTGTTATTAATATAAAAAGCTGATATTCAAAGCATTATCTAGTCGCCAAAAAGCAGCTCAAGTGAAATAAAGCAATGTTCTTATGGTTTTGTGCCCTGGCTTATAAAAAGCAGGACTATAAAAAACTAAATTATTTTTAGATTATTACAAGAAATATTAATTTGTTAGGTTATGTTGAAAATATAATGGCAGTCCAGTCATTAGAGACAGCTCCTAAATTTGAGCCAGTAATTACTTACTGCTTGCTGAACTAGCTATGGCGTTGGCGTCAGAGAATTTGATCATCAATTCATCACAACTTCAATCTATAATCTTTTCCTAAGCTTATGTGCGTAAGTGTTCTGTTGTGTTTTCCTGGCATTAATGAAAATACCTAACTAAACCGGAGCACTATAAATTAGACCAGTGAGCGACAATGTTTTATTTTCAAATTTTCTTTGAATAAATTTTTATGTAACTCCAAAACTTAATGCAAATTCATGCAAATTTCACTACAACATAAGCTTTTGCTCTTCCACATTCGACTGCCCCACATTTTATCACATGCAAATTCGTCCAAAATGCACTACAACATAAGCTTTTGCTCTTCGACTGCCCCACATTTTATCACTTTAAGTATTCTCACGCCAAGTGGGGGTTCCTAATTAATACATAATTAGCGATTCATTACTTTAAGAAAATAAAATCTAATTAACAAATGATTTATTAGATATTATTTCAGCTTTCATTCATTTTTTTTTATTTTTTCTTTGATATTACATCGACATCACCACACATTTTCATATATGCGTCATTATTCACTACAAAATCTTTTCTTATGGATGGTAATAATTAGTAGAAAATTGCAGCATAATTAACCATTAATCAATCATAAAGTAAACTCCACCATCACCATTCCAAGCACTAAAATTAAGCATCATTTGCTTAATTTTTTATATATATATCTTCTCTCTTTTCGTTTCTTTCTCTTCGAAAAGAGGCTAATTGTGTAATTTTTTATTTCACATAAAGCAAAAGCAATTAAAATGAAAGGAATAGCAAAATGGCAAAATTAATGCATTAGGAGACATAAGACATTATTGCGTGGAAATGCCATAAAGAAAAAGGGTGTGGTTTTTTTTTTTTTTTACATATATATAAAAGTGAACTGAAATGAAAGGAATAGCAAAACCAAATGCATTAGGAGACATAAGAGATTATTTGTGTGGAAATGCCATAAAGAAAAAGGGTGTTTTTTTTTTTTTCACATAGGTAAAGGGAGCGGAATAAGAGTCAAATTCAAGATATTACTACTGGCAAACCAACGTGTAACCAATTGAGCTTTAATAAAGATACTATATATATATATATATATATATGTGTGTGTGTGTTAAAAACACGTTAGTTTCACAAATAAATAAACGGATCTATAAATATGATTAGAAACTACAGATAATATAATAATAACTAAATACAAACGCAAAAATAAATTAACGAAAAACCTTAACAACGATGAAGATGTAGAAACGCTGAGACCTGTATGAACAGTTTTCTTAAGACGAGATTTATCCGTACTAGACAACTGTCTCCCGCGAGCAGAGCTTATCACCGGAACCTAGAACTAAAGACTGGCGAACACAACCGCGAGTAGAGCTTATAATTTTGAAATTTTGAATCTGGCATTCGCGACACGTACGACGTGCTGGACTGAACCGGGATTTGCACCCCCCCCCCCCCCCAACGCGCCTCCATGCGCGAGAGTGTATAACTTATGCTTATAATGTTACATCTTACAAAATGATCATTCATTTTACCACACCAACATCCCCATTCCTAAGCAATGTGGGATTTGGATCCTTTTAGCCTATTTAAACATTTGTCTCAAGCTAACTTCGAGCTTCAATTTCTCATTCACCTTAAATCCGTTTTGAGCATATAATATACCGTTGGAACGCTCTCATTGCGTAGAATACATTGACATATTTCACGTTATTCAAATCGTAATTTTTCTATTGAATAATTATGCTCAAAGTTGACCAATTATCACATAAACACACCAAAATTTCAAAAAATATATGCCTATGTAAAAAAAAGTGTGGCATGTACATGATGTAGGAGCTGCACTTTAAAAAGATTAAGAAATCATATAATTTTTGAATTATGTATAAATAAAATATTCATTTGTCCACTTTTCATTTTGTTGGTTTTTTTTTTAATCGGTAAGGCCAAAAGTCTCACTTCAAAATGTCTCGAAACGATTATTTAGTATATTCAAATCTTTAGTAGCCCCGCTTTTAAAAAGAATTGATTGCCAAAATCATTATGAGACCCATGAACTATATCACTTTTTGATATAAGGCCTCTCGACGTACTAATAATATTATTAAGCCCCTAAACTTACCAAAAAATTATATACAAACACTTTTTTGAACGGGCCTAACGGAATGCGTATATCACACAAATGGCAGGCATGTGACAAGTTAAATGATTTCATTATTTAATCTTTTTAGACGTCTTCTTCTTTCCAGAAATCCTAAAATTGGAAACCCCAAATTAATTTCGTTATTTACAAGCTAAAATCCTTCATTTCTTATATTCTTTCATTTTGCAATGGAGCAGAAGACCGAACCATCTATGAAGTCTGTCCTTCTCTGTACTTTTGGGAATGAAATGGCCATGAAGATTTTAAGGCACCCATTATTTGCCGGAAGATTGTTACATAAATGTGCTGAGATTGATGTAAGTACATCATGTTACCTTTTCTCTCATACGATGGTTTTGTTTCTGATGGTTTTTGCATTGATTTACAGGGAAAGGTTTGTAACTTCTTTACTTGGCATGCTGAGTTACATAACCAAAATAACTGGTATTTCATGCCTGCAAATAGAAAAAGTCCAAAACCAAAGAAGAATAATGGAATTTTTCGGATTAAGGAAAAGCTAAAGTGCCTGAAAAAGAAAGTGAACAAAGAGATAAGTGGTTAATTGAGTCTTGATTTTTTATTTGAGTCTTGTGACAAAAAAGCAAAATGTATTGATTTTTGCAACAGTAAAGAGCAAACTAGCTCCCCATAAAGGTAAGAGAGCCAAATGATTTTTTGCTAAAAATTTGGGGTAAAATATGCATTAACCCTCTGTTGTATTTGTGGCCATTTTTCCTATTGTTAAATTTTAAAGTTGTTTTTCATTTCTTTAAGTTTAAATGTCGATCCAAATTTTCTTTTTATTTTAGTTTAGGTTAGAGCCGTGTAGCAATCTTTTCGGATGCAAAAGATGAAGGGTAATTGAAAAATGAGGTTCGATTAATTTATTGTTGAGTGAATTATCATTGTCAATATTGGTTCTTATTTTTTGATGATATAATTTGAATGAATGTTATGGAATCTGCAACACGATTTCTTTGAATTGAACATATTATGAGTAGTTGACACTTATATTATGATTGAATGAGGTAGATAGGGAATGAAATGAAATGATGATAGGAAATATGAGTGTTTGTGGATAGTTGCAACACAATTAGAATTAAATAGTATTAGCCATATTTGTTAATGTTCAATGCAGCCAATAATGTTTAAAGATGATTATAAGAAGAGTAAAATGCTATTTGAAATTGTGAAAATATTAATTGATTTGCATTGAAATTATGGTCGCTGCTACATGACGGAATGGTAAAAAACATAGTTTGGCATTAAAATTATTATTATTATTTTTTTTTTTTTTTTTACAGAGACAATATTGTTATGAATGGTGGAGATGAAGAAAGATTGAAATGTACAACTGTTGCTAATAAATGAATGTGTTTAAGAAAAAGATTCAGCACCCATCAACCATATCGAGACTTGTAATATGATTGGGTGAAATAGTCTTTGGTAGGGGCAACGCACATGAGCAACTAATAATTACTATATGTAGTGTGTTAACTCAATTGCTTAAGTGATCTAAGGTGTTAATGTTTCTTTTGCAATGGAGACATAAGAATATCAAGAAATTGGCTGAGAAAATTAATTGTATTCTATATTATTGATGAGGGATTTCCTCATACCGGTAATGCGTGTGCTGTTGAAATAACATAATCATTTACATGTTGGAACAGAAGATGGAAAGATATAAGATTTTACCTTCCACCAATATTCAAAAGAAATCGAATTGGGAAGTGGTAGGGATATATCTGTGTTCAAAATTTCTTTCTGAATATGGAGTGAAAATGGCATGTGCGTGATGGCCAAATAATCCAGCATCAAAACCTCATTGCAACAATCTCGTAAAATTTTATGTAAAAAAAAAAAAGGGAAAGAAAGAGGTAGACGGTCTCATTTGGGCTTCAATCCTGTAAAATTTTTATTGGGCAAAAAAATTTTAAAATTTTATTTTTAAAAAATTAATGATAAGTTAATTTTTTAATTGAAATATACTTTTAAAATTTTTAATTATTTAATGTGTTGTGTTAATTAATATTAATTTTTAAGGTATTATAAGATGAAGAGTGTAAATACACTCTATCTGGATGAGAGTAGTTTTTTTTTTTTAAGCATGATATGAGTTAGGCAGTTAAGGGGCATTTGATAAGGGTAATCAAGAAAGAGAAAATAGAATAAAATGGGCTGATTCCTTTATTTGATGTTTGTTGAGCTAATTTATTCATTCTCTTTTACTTTTTTACTTTTTGGCTTTCCCCCCAAATCCTCTACATCCATACCGCTAAGGATTTTTCGTTTTATTCCCCTTCTTAGTTCCAATATCTTTTCCCTTTTTTTTACTTCTTTTTATCTTCTCTTTTTTTTTTTACTTCTTTTTATTTTATTTTTTTACTTTTTCTTTTTTTTCCTCCTCTCTTTTTTTTTTTACATTTTATTTTTTCTTTCTTCTTCTTTTTAAATTTTTCCTTTTAACTTTTTTCTCTTTTATTTTTCTATTTTTTATATAACACCATATAATATAAAATTTAAAAAAAAAAGAGATATATGCCTTTTATAATACAAAATAAAATATAATATGAAAAACTGAATTTCTTTATAAGAATAATATAATTTATAGTACAAACTTTTGTATCCAAAATAAGATATATAATACAATACAACAAATAATTTATATAAAATCAAAACAATATATATGCTTCTGTCAAATTCTTTTTAAAAAATTAAAAGTTATAGGTTCTAAATATATGTTATCAACAATACATGCGATTCATATAAAAAACAAAATTAAAAAAATTATGATTCCCTATTTCAAACATAAAGAGAATCAAAAGGCAAATTATTTCATTTCTAGAGCAGAACAAAACAGCTAAAGTTATTCAGGTTGATTCTATTTCTTTTTCCTCATTTTTCTTTTTTGATTTTATTCCGTTTCTCCTATGCAAATCAAATGCCCCCTTAATTTTTTTTAATAAATGTTATCAAAATTTGGTTTTATCAACAAAAGCTAAAAAAATTTGCTAGTTTTGATAACATTTATTAAAAAAAATTAACTAATTTTTTCTTATTTCACTAAGATAACTAATTTTTTCAAAATTTTTTAAAAAAAATTATTTTTTTCGATATGCTACTTTTATCATTTCCTATTTAAAATAATAGATCATTCAATCAGATATTTGAAAATCTCATGCAGAGTTTTGAGGAGTGGAAAGATGCTAAAGCCCAAAAGTATTAAAGCTGGCCCGTCATCTCTTCCTCAAGCGGGTGCTACCGTCGTGGACAATGCAAATGCATGGCATGTACATGTTGATGGGGCACAGACTTCAGCTTCAAACGCATCCAGGCCCACCCTTCTTAAGCCCACCATTCCTGCTACTGTCAAAGCTGCATGTTTGTTTTATCTTACACTGAACTGTATTTTTTTCCTTTCAACAATGCATACTGAACTGTAGTTAAATTAGTCTGATCTAAAGATTGCAACACCTGTTATTGATCTCGGTTAAAGTGGACATAAATATTAATTTATTTAATTTTATCTAATTTGGTGTTTATAAGACAAAAACTTGATGCGATAATATAAACATGGAGTAACGTTATATTTTTAAACTTAAATATCTCAAATGGAGAAAAAATGACAATAAAAATTAATTAAAATAAATAAATAATTATATATTATTAAAAATTTATTTTTTCCTAAACAACCCTCTAATTTCCGTTAATGTATATCCATTTTACAGAGTCCATTTTCTGGAATTATTTTCTTTATTGGTAATTATACAACTATATTCTTTGCTATTTTATCTCTTTAAATTGTTAATTTCCCTTATCAAACTAATTGTTTTTACCCACAATCTTCATAAACTTGTAGCAGCAGAAATTTATGATTTCAGAATTATGGTATGTGTGTAAATAATGGAATTCCAAAAATATATAAAACTTATGATATGTGAAAAACTATAAAATACAGAACATGAATTTCATTTTTTAGCAATTTATAAGTCAAGGAATTAAGGATGTGAATATAAGCACAAATAAAAAAAAAGAAAATCCATATTATGATCTGCAAAAGAAAGTCTAGTTTGTTAAATTACACATGATTTTCAAATCTCTAATTGATATATACAAACAAACTAACCACCCAAAAATAACTTCAGGTATGATGAATGTGAGGATACTTCCTTCTATTGTTTCATAGAAGGCATCAATCGTTTCGTTGAGTTTCATTTGAGTAGATGGCGGGAAAGTGAAAGAGCAGCTACAGATTCTGGTTTGATTAATTTCAATTACAAAGCTCACAACCACTAACCACATCGATTTAGTGAACTTCTTGTTTTCAATTTCGACGCCCTCACGAATGCATTACCATTGAATTCTAGCAAATTTCTTTTAGTACCAAATCCAGCTTCAAGTATCAAAGAACCCGTTGCCAAACACGAAGCCGAAGAACTCGCCTATGAATCCTTCTCAGACCGAGAAATAATAGTTGAAGAAATCACCGAAAAATCTTTGTCAAACCAGAGTTGGAGAACTCACCGAAAAATCATTCTCAAACCACGAAACCACTATTGGAGTATTCACTAGATTCCATGTGATTGTAAATATATAAATACCACGTAAAATTACATTTTGATCCTTCAACCGTTATTTTAATTGAAAAAATAGACAGAAGGGTATTAATGTCAATGAAAATATAAAGCAATGAGTTTTTTTGTCTAAAAAAAGGACAGAGAGAAAAATGTTGTTATACGTAAAATATAGGGAGTTTTTATATAATATCCCTAAATGTTATTTTAGTCTTGACAAATGAAATTTAATTAATGTTGATTATTAAATACTATAAATATAATTTCTAAATTGTCCCTGCTGAAATATCTCGACTGAGATAATAATATTTATTGATAAACAAGAGCAAGGATATTGTGTGCAACTAGGACATTTATTTTATATTTTTTTTCAAATCAAGTGTCGAGTTGTATCTACATAGTCTCGAAATCAATTTCAATGGATTACAGTCATAATTTAGAGCTTTTTAAGACAAACAATAACAAATAATAGCTAACAAGGACAATTTTACAGTAAAGGTATACATAGGGGCGACTAGACTTTTTTTGGTGAGGGCTTCAGGCAAACTTGACTTTTCGGCGAGCTATTCGAATTATTGCTCAATGGAAAACGGACGGATTTCGACCAAAAAATGGTTGGAATCATGTTGGCAACACATGGGTAGCCTGAAAACAAATGGAAACCGTTTAGATTCACCGGAATACCAAGGACAGCCGGAGCTCCATTTTTGCTGGCGAAGGATCTGAGGATATCAACGATTTTCCGACCAAAACTCGACGAAAACCGGTCAGAATCACATCAACAACAAGATTCTAGACGGAAATCAACTGGTAACCGTCAGAGTTACAACAGAAAACGAACTATCCAAATTGTAAAGCATATTTTCAATTTTCTAATAAAAATAACACAAATGACTACCTCTGTAACAATTTCGATATTTTTTAAAATTTAGAACCAATTTGAAATTAGCTAAAATATTAAAATTACCCAAAATTTTGCATTTTTAACCAATTATTTATTTTATCAACTTTAAACCAAAAATACATTAAACTTAGTACTCATTAATGAATTTAAATTATTTATCTCGTCTTTATTTAATCTAATTCAATTAATAATTTTAAAGTACATATATATTTTTTTTATTAAATTACATCGTGATGAAAATTACAAATAATTTTTTAATTTTAATTTTCATTAAAACAAAAAATTAATTAGTGGAGGCAATGATCATACCAATATATCGAGATAAAAAAATTATTCGATAGTCTTATCATTGTCGTTATGTTTTAATTTAATTAATATACTAATTAATTTAAATATACTTTTTATAAATAAATAATTTATACATATTACTTTCATTTATTTATACTATCCCTTCAGTTGTTAGTGCATCATTGCCAAAGGTGAATATTTTCAGATAAAGACTTTCATGTTTAGTTGCTTTGGATTTGTAGTTGTTTAATGTTCTACTATTTTATGGATTAATCATATTCTTAAAGAAAAATAAAAATAATTTCTTAATTTTAATTTTTATTAAAATAAACATTTCATTAGCAGAGAATAATCGAATTGGTATGTCGAGAAAAAAAATTATTCGACAACTTTATCGTTGTCTATTTTCTGGTTCATGTATTATTCATAACAACTTAATTAATTTTATTAATTTAATTTTTAATAAATCTATAATTTAATAAAAATATAATATGTAATAAATTAAACAAAATTAGTTTGTATAAATAAATTGTTAGGGTGAAACTGAATAATAATGAGTATTAATTTAAGAGTGTTTTTGGCTTAAAGTTGAAAAATGAATGAAAATGGTTAAAAATGCAAATTGAGTATAATTTTAATATTTTGGCTATTTTGAAATTGGTATTTAATTTTAAAAAATGCTGAAATTATTATAAATATTGTCATTTGTGTTGCTTTTGTTATAAAATTAAAAATATGCTAAAATTATTACAATTTAGACATTTTGTACTGAAATTGTTACTTTATAATATTAAATATTAGCTCATAATAAATAAATAATCATAAAATAGGTTATTTTGAAATTTCTATACATTATTTTTTTTTATGTACTTGTCTTCACCAATAGCAGAAAATTTTATGCAACTGAAACCAGAATCTAATCTCATCCCAAATATACAATTAATTTTCTTATTCAACTCTAATTCACCATAAAATTCAAAAAGGCTGTTCCTACGACAGAAAATGACAATAAAATCAAACAAACTATAGATTAAAAGAAAAAGTGAGTAATGACGAAGTCAATGGTGCCGATGTCGGGAGTTGTTGGAAAATTCAACGAAATTTTTAAAAGTTACATAATAATTTATGTTGTAGTTCATACTATATTGGTGTTAACCTCCGGTTATTTTATTTAAAAATAATTTATAGAATTTAGTTTTTGAGTTTTCCCGCACAGGGTGGTATACTATATTGGTGTTCATATGTGACATTAAAGTCTCACTTAAATACTCTGTTTCTGTCTTTCTTCACACAAAAACACAGAAATTCTCAACAATCCAGAAAGTCACTTATACAATTGCAAATTTTGTTCTCCGGGAAAACATATTATGATCAATCAGTAAGATATTAAATCCATTTATTTTTATGATATTATTTTGTTTACAATCAGTTATCCCTAATAATGGTCCAATTGGGACACAAACAGATGAATGATTCTATTGTTAGAATATACACATAAATCTAAATTTTATATTGAACTGGTTTTACAAGTAACTGATTTATGGAAACATGGTAGCTAGTTTCATTGACTAAATCTGCTATTAAGAGAGAATGATGGATCTAATTATATCTTAAGAAATAATTTTTGCTTTTTTTTTCCTTTATTGAGATTTGAGATTGACCCACTCAGTAACTGAAGGAAAAAATTAAAAAAAATAAAGGTACTAGTTAAATAGCAGTATATATATAGTATTGAAAGTTTGAAACACATTGAAAATACATGAAGAAAAAAGATGTGGAGGGACAATTATCATAAGCACGACCGGCCGCTTTGACTTTGCATTGTATTCCCCCAATTTGGTGGATCACATCACATTATGTACTCTCTCTAAAGTCTTGCTCCACAATTACTCTATTTTCTTTTGTCCCCCAAAATCTAACTAAAGATTTTATTTCTCGTTCATACCTTTCAATCAAATTTCTTTAGTTCTTGCCCAACCGAATCATTTGAATAACAAAATTGGATTTGATTTGATTTTTTAAATTAATTTTAGATTTATTTGTTCAAATTTCTTGAATTTTAAATTTTGAATTTTGACTTGGTGAAATAAATTTGTGGTGTTTGGTTCAACCCTTTAATGCAAATTTATACAGCTACTATCATTTTAGAAGTTTTGTAAACATTTTAAATAGATTTGCATTTAGACCATATTAATCTTATTATTCAATTTTATGAAATAGGTGGAGGTTAAAAAGATAGTAGTACTTTATAAGTTTCGGTGGTTGTTTCTAATATTTTTATTTATTTGAGTTTCTAATATCTTTATAATACTCTTTAAAAGTTATTTTATCTTTGATATTCTTATTTTATATTTCAATAAACACAAATATGATTTAACCAAAAGGGTATGTTATCACCTACATATATAGAGCTCAATCACCAATTTGTCTAAGGTAGCCTTTCTCCCACCTTACTTGTAGGACCCTTATAAACTTACTGGAATAAACTTATAAGAGTGTTATACATGTCTGTTAATCATGCATTCACAGTTCATAATAAAATTTTTGCAATGTAGTTCTTTTCAACATAACCTGTATTTTCGCAATGTAGTTCTTTTCAACATTTAATAAAACTCCAATCAAAAAGCAACTCTATCTCAAGCATCATCAACATATAATTCAAGTATATATCTCACAAGTTCTATTAATAATTTATGCATAACTAAATTCTAATAATAAATTTTGCATTTAACTCTAAATATCTAGCATAATTTAAATTAATATATACATGTCGACCAATTAATGCATCTTAATAGAAATCTACCCAAAAGTCTGGTGTTTGTTGACTAGTGGCTGGCAAAAACTATTATCTTTCTGTTTCTACTTTGCTCTCTTGTCACCTGCAAGTTAGATATATAACTCGTTAAGTAATTACGCTCAGTAAATACTTTAACTATTAAAAAGCGATATAATATAAAAAAGTAGTATTTAAAACATAATTAAAATACTCATTAAACACACCAAAATGTAAATAAAATAAGCAAGATAAATCATGCTTATTCAATTATGCTGTGTGGGTAGCTCTACTAAGCATCTAGATGAACACAAGGATAAGGTCACTGTATAATTATATATCTATATGTTAGTATAACTGTATAAATCTCAACGGCTATCGCCGGAGTCTGTATGTAAATCTCAATGGCCGTAGCCGGAGTCTGTCTGTATATCTCAACAGCCGTAACCGAAGTCTGTATAGAAATAGGCAGTACCCCTAAATATATGATGCATCATATCCTTATCTCACTAGTTCAATTAAACCTAAGTAATAAAATATTTACTAGATATACGAGTATTTACCTAGATAAAATATTCAACTAGATATTACACATACTTTATCTTTCATAAAAAATTGCACTATCGCAAATATCTATTTCAAAATCATGCTTTATCACTTAAATTAGATAGTACTTTAACAGAACAAAACATTTTAGCTTTTTTTTATTAAATCACACAAATTCCAGTCTTTATTGAATAATCTTTCGTAAGAAAACGCTTAAACTATTCTAGGTACTTAAATGATTTTCCTAAAATAAGCTTAGTTTACTTATTTATATATAAGTTTTCTATATTGACATATACTTTTTAATATAAGAATACTCATTTGAAATACTACTCAAATTTTTATAGAGAAAGCACTTAAAATTGCTGGTTTACTAAAAATACAATTTTTGTCAGAAATTACAGGGGAGGTTCGGCCTATAAGGTGTTTACACACTAAATCTTCGTTTCGATCTTAAACATCTATTTTTAAATTGTTTTTCAAATACCATTTCTGAATACAGTTTAAAAATTTGACGAAAACGGAAATTTTTAAGCAAATGTCAGTTAAATCAAATTACGCATATCAATTTTTATATGCAACACATATATATTCAAACTCAAATAATCATTTAGAGGAGCAATATTTAACAAAGATGCAATAAAAATTGATAAGATGCAAACTTTTCAAAGTTAAAGTATTAGACCTCCTTCTATTTTTTCCTTTGAGTTTCGACTCCTCTTCCATTTCCTCGGACTACCCTAGCATCATTCATATACATAATTGTAAGAACACTGTCTATTAACTCATATTCTAACTCATTTTTGTTTAAATACTCACATTCCTTTCCTATTTTTCATTTTCTCTACATATACTTAAACCTAATTTAAACAAAATCTTTTCTGTACATGTAAACCATCTCTATTCATGCAATACTCAATAATAAACTACCCAATCATACTCCTATTTTATGTTTTCTAGCATCATTTAAAATCAATTTCAACAAAAATTAATAAAGGTACTATTCATCTTCTTCCTATCAATAAATTCCAAGAAAATATACTAAGTTTCTTAACAATCTAACACCCTATAATTGATTAACTAGAAGATTAAAAGCTAAAATATGAATTAAATGATAGAAAACTTACAAAATTTTTCTCCCTTTGCTCCTTGCTACCGTTCAACAAAGTGGAAGAGAGGGGAGGCTCTCTTTCAATTGATTCTAAACCTAAATGGCTGCCCTCTCGTTCCTATTTATACATATGCCACGTGAAAATTTTCAATCATTTCCTTTTTTTTATATATTATTTACTATTTTATTAATTTTTTTCTTAAATATTTTTATGAAGTTTTCGACGGCCTTTACTTTTATTTTTAAAATCGTGTTGGACGGTAAAATAAAAAGGCCATCCGAATTAATTTAATTTATTTTGCAACTTTTCATTAGGTGTTAAAATCGCTACTTTCAGCAAAATTTACGAAATATGTTTCCATAAAGATTTTCGCTTAATTTTCATACGAGTTGTTTCCGAAGAAATTTAAGTATCTTAAATCTCTCTCTTTATTACTTTTAAATTTATTTTCAACTTTATTTATTAGTATTTAGAATATCAAAATTTAATTTGAAAAATTAAAATTTAATCCAAAAATATTTACAATTTACAACTTGTCATTTTTCTCAATATTTTACTATTCACATAATTATAATTTAGGCTGTAACATATATTCTCTTATCATTCTTTTTTTTTTTAATATAGACATAAACTCATACATCCAGATATAGATAGAAAGATTCAAACTCAAACAGTTAAAACTTAAGGACAAATGTCTCACTACATTCGCTAGCTTTCAACCACTCTTTGACATTCTATTAATTGGTAACAAATCAAATTGAACTGCCCGATTTCCATAATTGTACACCATTGCAAACTAAAAAGAGACAATTTTCTCAAATGTATCATAGCATCTACTAATTATAAAATGAAAGGACGGATTGCTTGCTTCCTCCTAATAATAAAAACAAACAAAATAGCTAGCATCCAACCAATCCACCAGGGCATCTATTGTACACTCCTGTAAGTATCAGGAGGTCAACAGTGCCTTAAATGACTGAAAAAGGCCTCAAACACATCACCTTCTTCTGTAATAAATAAATAAAATTCGTATTTGGAAATTAGTAACAAGGAACATTTCCAAGTGGGCAACCTTGCAAGATCCACCACCACCACCACCACCACCACCATATATTTATATAATTAATGCACATCTCTAGAGACAAGTATACCCAGCATCCAAAAATAAATAAAAAAACCCACCACTTGCATGATTCAACTCCCACCAAATCCACAATATCTACTCTTTTCTAACCTTTCCTTTTTTTTAAACATTTTTCTGAACATAGTCTTCGAGGGAGGAAAAAAAAAAAGATGACGACAAAACATAGGAATCCTATATTTTTCTTCTCAGGCAACTGATGTTGTACCCACAATACCCTCGTCGTGTTGACTGCCCAGCACCGATATCATTGTACGGCTGTGATTAAACTAGTGAAGAAAGTTTTTCTTTGAGCCCCTAGATGAGTTGACTTTTTTTTAAGATGATTCAAGAACTCGAACAGCTGATACATCGTTGACGGAGTGTGAGTGGTTATGATCACCTTCGTAGGTGACGATGAGCATCATCGGATCATCTAGAGCTCGCTCCACATGTTTACGAGCTGGGCATCCTCTCATACTACTGCACTTGTAATATCCCCTGAATAAATTCAAACATACTAATAATTAATATACATCCAGAGCGGAGTTACGGTGAATTTGATTTGAATCGTTCCGAGATTGTAGTATTTTGTATCTAATTTGATGACTCACCTTGGATGAGGAGAGCCTTTGATTGGCTTTTGACCATATTTTCTCCAGGAATAATCGTCCGGTGGAATATCAGCCATCTTGCTACTAATTGCAGGAACTCTAACTATTCTTTTAACTCTAGATTTCCTGTTTTTAATTAACAGAACTTTTAGTTTGGATGTTACAAAACCATAAATCCCGAATTTTAAACAAGATTTTTGAGTAATAATACATAATAAATTAGTAATTTAAATGGAGAAAGACGGTACCTTTTCTTGGAGCAATGGCACCGACCGGAAGAAGAGCCGCACTTGAGAGCTGCATCGTCCATGGAATTACACTTTCTTTTGAGGGAAGAGGAAGATAAGGGAGGTTTACCGGTAGACGGTTGGGCGAATTGAAATCCAGAGGACATAGATCGCTGTAAGCTATCGGTTTCCCCTGTTAATGAAGACATGAAAGAATTACCGACAGAGATTGAAGGTGAATTAGAGAAATTTATCTCGTTCCTCTCTGGCAACCCGTTTTTGGTTACCGGAAGAGGATTTTTGGGCTGCTGATTGTGATTACTGGGCAGCGGAGGTAGACGATGAACCGGAGTCGGTTGGTAAACCTTAAAAGCAGAGACTTGCTCTGTTTGCTGAGAACTAACAGGTCGAACAGAAGACCCTGGATCTTGAACTTGTTGCTGCTGCTGGTTTTGGGGAGGGGCAGAAACAGGGGCCTTTCGAAATCGGGCATGGCCGGTTCGGTTTGTCCGACCCAGAAGAGAAATAACCTTCTTGAAGCTGTTGACGGCTGCATCTGTAACGGCCATAATATTATCAGAGCCAGGAGGAGAATTATTAGAAGACAACTCAGGGTAATACTGTTGCTGTTGAAGATGATTTTGTTTGAGAAGTTTGATGACCTCCTCAACATTCTGGATCCCAGCAGAGGCAGCTTCTCTTACGGCATTTTCTTGTAATTTAGCTGCAAAACTATCAGTTGAACATCCCATCATCAATTCCACAGCCATCTCGTCTCCACCATCCACAATAAAAAAAAAAAAGATAAGAGGCGCAGAATATATAGGATGAAGAGTTCAAAAAAGGAATCGAGAGGAAGAACTTGAAACAGAAGAAAATGGTGGAAAAATAAGTAATAAATAAAGCGAAAGAGGGATGTGATGATAATAAAAAAACAAAAACAAAAGGAGGAAGGAGAAGGCAAGGATTCGAGTCAAACTGATGCCCTCCCAATGAAAGCAAATCGGGTCACTGACATGTCCCCTTCTGTATTCCTTGCCGTCAAAGGCTTTAACAAATAGGTACGATCCACGTGGCGAGTTTTGTCAGGACATTGACCGCCTCTCTATTTGTGGGGACCGTGTGAAAAAAATGATAGTAGGAGATAGGGATAAGGTCAAAAGGGTTGCTAATAGCCGTTGGATCTGCGACTCGGTAAAATCGGAGAAACAAAGAAATAGAGAAAGAAACAACCTTTGGTTGGAGACAGTGAGGTAGAGTTGACCTTTAACAGCTTTTAATGCAAAATTATAAATGAATATATATTTTCGTATATAATTAGGAATAAATAGTCGAGTGTGGGACCCGCTGGGTTCCACTTTTACATAACAGCAGGAGCTGCGTCAAAGCTTCAGCTCGTAAGTCACATGGGATTCTTTCCTCCATAGCAAATTAGCAATCCAAATTTTCTTTCTTCTTTCCCTTTTTTTTTTTTTCTTTTCCTTTTCTTTTGTTTGTTTGAAATATTTTACCGTTGATGTATGAAAATTCAACGTTAGGGATGTGTAGGAGTTGAAAGTGGTAACAAGTGGGGTCCACACAAACAGCATGCATGGGACGACCTATGTGCTATTTGTGATTAGATTCTCTCCTCTTAACAAGTGGACATTGACAAAACTTGAGAGCAGATACATCAATGACTCAAAAGCAAATCAACTAAATTAAAGTGATGTCCACCATCATCATTAAAGTCAAACTTTTCTTATTGTTATTGCTTACAAATCCATATATTACGTCTAATTTTAAAATTATTCACAAATATTATACGTTACTTCTATCAATACAAAATTTCAAAATTTTTTTATATTTTTCTTATACAATAGAAATCGGTAATCCACTCAAATAATATTATGAGCTGGTAGGC
This sequence comes from Croton laevigatus, assembly GCA_949640765.1. Lineage (NCBI taxonomy): Eukaryota > Viridiplantae > Streptophyta > Magnoliopsida > Malpighiales > Euphorbiaceae > Croton > Croton laevigatus. Next base: position 2,380 of record CATIWJ010170315.1, on the reverse strand, counting down.
GACCCTTAGGCTATGTAGCTTATTTTATTAAGTACTTTTTATTAAATTATTTTTAATATATATTTTTTTTATTAATTTTAATTATATATATCATAATTTTTATGGAACGAAATATCTAATTTTAATATTTTATATAGATTCTTTTAAATTTATGAAATGACCCTGAGTTGGAACTAAACTCAAAATCTAAAGATGATGAGATAGAAATTAGATTATTTTTCCTTATTTTTATTAAACCAAACTTAATAAAAAAATTTTCCTAATAATATTCTGCAATTGTATAAATTTCTATGACTATAGTTAGAGTCGGCAACTCTTCTAGAACTCTCCATCTAGGATCCCTGTGGAAGAGGATCAAGTTGGCCCTTACGAACAGTTTGATGCACTAACTCTTAAAGTTTTTATTGACTTGTTCAATTCAATCGCTCGATTAAAAAAATATATGTATAATATAATTTATGAAATCTTTATTTTTATATTTTATCATTGTTTTAATTCCGTTATTTTGGTGGAATGTAAACTTCAAGTTAAATTTTGCCAATTCCATCGTTTTATAATTGTTATAATATGAATTATTTTATTTTAATGATATATTTAAATTCTATGAATTCCTTTTTTAACCAAACAATATAATCTAAGAACCTATAGTTCATATTTCAAATTTATTAGATTTTACTAAATTCATCAATTTCAAATATATGAACGGAGGGAGAGGGTTGGCAAGCATGAGCCACCGGCCTTTGTCCAAAAAAAAAACGAAAAAAAAATTATGACTTTATAGTCTTTTGATTTTAATGATTTTTTTGATATTTTACTCCTTTAATCTACTACCTCCATCTCCATTAAATAGAGAAAATACCATTTGGTCATTTTATAAAAATGGAGAAATTTCAATTCAAGTAAGTGAATTTGTAAAAATATTATAATTGTCCATATATAAATAAACAATCAAATTATATGAGTTATTTCTTTGGTAAGAATAAACTTGTCCATTCACGGTTCACTTAATAAAATGAGTTCTTCCCAATTTTTATGTGCAATGGCAGACCTGTACACATAAAAGGAATTAATTGTCTTTTTTTTTTCATTATTTAGGAGATTATTATGTTTAAATCCATAAAAATTTTAACATGTACTCTTTCATATTTTTTTTTTAAACTCACGACATTGGTTTTAAAAATATATTTTATGGGCATCATTTTTCATGGAAGGTGTGTACATATATATATATATATATATATATATATATATATATATATATATATATATATATATATATATATATCATTATTTATTTCATAGAAATGAATCTTGTAGTATTAAATTTCCCATCCTAAAAATGTATACTACCTCCAGTTTTTTCATTTCTTTACGTTTCCGTTTTTGGCAAGTTTTTTCAATTCTTTACGTTTCCTTTTTAGGCAACTTTTCTACATATTTTATTATTATTTCTCTACCACTTAATTACCCCACACTATAATTAAAACTTCATTAACCCATTTTATATCTCACCTAACCTACCCCAACAGTAATAACCTCTCTCCATACTCCATCGTTTTTTACCGACTTTATCTTCTCTCATTATTCTCTCCTCTTCGTTTCTCTTCCCCTCTTTCTCTCTCTGTGGGTATCTTTCAAACCCTAGATCTGATACCTCTTCACTTGCCGTCCCCTATCTCCCTTGCCGTTTGAAACCCTCGATCTGATACCTCGTGGGTTTCTTTCGCTCTCGATCTCTATCCATCTCAGTTTCTTTCGCTCTATCTGCATCTCTGTAAAAAAATATCTGCATCTTCAACTCCTTTGAATGGAGTCCAACAACCGCAACGATGATGAAGATTCGAAACTCAGCCAGGAATCTGTGACAGTTCCGACAATGGATAATGAAGATGGGAAGCAGTTTGGGGATTCACAAGATCCCTTATTTCGCCCTTCCTCTGAATCAGATACCGTTGGAACTGATTCCCTAGATCGGTTTTTCCGAAGTGATTCTTCTGAAGTGAATGATGATGATGGCATATCTGACCCAGAAGAGGAAACAACTGTTGTAAATATATCTGACCCACTTGGTGTTACAACTGTTCTTCTAACTTCATCCTCGATCTGTGACGATGGGCCAAAGTCTGAGCCTGAGGTAACTTCGGTTCCCCCAAAAGAATGACTTCTGAACGTAGTAACTTTGTTTTGGCTTGTATCGCACCACTTCTCTAAGAAGTGAGGTAAGTTCTGAAACTTTAAATTTCTCTTTTCTGTCCTGAAATGAGGCGTTTGTTTGTGCATTTTCTGATCTGTGATCCCTTTTGATGATGGCCTATTCGGATACTTGTAAGTCTACTATTGTTTTGCTGGACTAATTTTTGAGAACTCTTTATATTTTCGA